>CM042746.1:44633300-44655800 GCA_022496165.2 Catalaphyllia jardinei
TATGAATTATTTCATATATACATCACATAACTTCACTGCACGGGAAAATATGAACTCGGTAATTTGACCTTGCTCCCAATGTGTGGCTTCATAGCTCAGTTGGTAGAGCATCGCACCGGTATCGCGGAGGTCATGGGTTCGAATCCCGTTGAAGCCCTGATTTTTTTTCAGGCTTCTTCTTTCCAGTTGCTTAAATTGGAAGATTTACTGCGAGGATCATACTTCACTTGCAGTCATCATTGCGGGCGCAGAAAAATACTTCACCCCCGTGTTATAGCAACACAGTTTGCGTAGCGTGACAACTATACCGTGACAATAAATTAAACTAATTAAGATGCTTGTCCCCCATTTAACAGACGAGTTTCACAGTGATCAAGCTACTCATGAAGATCACGGTAGCGGATTCAAAGGATACACTGCTACTCGCCATGACGACCAGTTTTTCTTGGGGAAAGACTTGTTGGTGGCTCCCATTATCAATCAAGGTTAGCTGATAAAGGGAGGAACCGGAGAAGATTAGATAGAGACTTGACCTGAGTGTATACATGCATCTTTTCTCAGTAAGACAATCCTCATCCCAATCTTATGTTCAGTTGTATTTGTCCCGTTTGGCCAACTTTCTCGTATTCCCAAGCGACGAAATCAATATTAAAAATGCACTGATCCTTGTAATGCCGGCAGGGGGAATCGATTCATAGGGAGAGGATTTGACATTTTCTATTTTTTTATGCGGCAAGTTTGCTATCCCCGCTCAGATCTGTGAAGTCAATTATGTCAAGCTTTCCCCTTCCCGGAGCTGCTGGTTGTGATGAACCAGGATTACTAAGTGGTAAATTTATGCAGCAAAGTCAAAGAAGTCTATATTCCTACAAGACATTTTCCAGAACAAAGATCAACGGTGAACAGTAGTCACCTAATAAATACCGACAAAGTTACCACAGTCATTTAGACAGGGAGTGTCAGTTAGTCTGTCATACAGTCAGTCAGTCAGTCAGTGAGTCAGTCAGTCAGTCAGTCAGTCAATCAGTGAGTCAGTGAGTCAGTGCGTCAGTGAGTCAGTGAGTCAGTCAGTCAGTCAATCAGTGAGTCAGCGAGTCAGTGAGTCAGTCAGTCAATCAGTGAGTGAGTGAGTGAGTGAGTGAGTGAGTCAGTCAGTCAGTGAGCGAGGGAGTGAGTGAGTCAGTCAGTCACACCAACAATGATTTCATTATCATCAGGGATGTTCTTTTAAAGGCAGTTTTTTTGGCTCCAGGTCAGACAAGTAGAGCGGTGTACCTCCCCACTGGGAGCCAGTGGTATCATTTCAAAATTAACCTGCCACTTGAAGGTCCTGTCGATGGAGGGAAGGAGTTTGACTTCTCCGCTCCATGGGACGACCCTACCAAAGACAACTGTGCCATTTACATCCGAGAGGGAGCGATTATTCCCTTCCGGGAACTGGAGCAGTACATTGGAGAGCTGTATTCCCAGGGCAAGATGAACCCCATCACGTTCAACATTTATCCAGGCCGTGACAACAGCCATTTGCTCTACCTCGATGACGATGGCGTGACTAGTAACGCTGAAAGGCAAGAGCAATACCGCTTGACACAGGTCACTCACCAAGGTATATTCAGTTTTTACCTTACAGAACTAAAATTTCGCCTAATTCTAACGTTTATGAACAAATGTTTGATGATTTTTTTAGTGATACGCATCTGTTGTCAAATTACGCGAATTTACTACTAGCCCAGATGACGACATAATAGAAGGAATGCGTTGCTACGATGACATAGTAATTTTACAATTGTCACTCAAAAAACCGTTTTCCTCCCAAAATATTCAGCTAAGAAGACTAGAATACAAACGTAAACACAATTGTTTATGGCTAGAAAAAGGGCTTGAAAGTATGAAAGCGTTTCGGTTTCTTTTCTCGTTTTGAGTCCAATCGCCTCCCTTGGTCACGGGTACCCAGGCTCTCATTTGTGTCAAAATACTAGCTGCTCCAATATAGGTTTTATATAAAAAATAAAGGGCACACATGAATGAATGAATGAATGAATACCTTTATTTAAGTGTCAGACTAAAATAGCAGTAGATAACTACTAAATGGGGACACTATAAAATAAATTGAAAATGACTAAATCTATATATTAATTAAAGAAAAGTTAAAATGCTAATTGAGCTTGAAATGCTAAGATTGGTTAACATGCTAAAATATTTACAATACGTACAAGATAAAATTTATAACTATTGGATCGTTAAAAACTTTTTTTACATTAAGTACTGCATAAAATACAGTTGGTACAGTGATTATCGGTCAGTAAAGTATTTAGATCAATCTTACGGATATTTATCTTGAAAGATGATAATGTTGGCAGTTCTCTAATGTTCTTAGGTACAATATTCCATAACTTAGGAGAAGTTGGGGAGAAGACTGTGAAAAAAATAGGCGAATTGTGGTTGTCCTTAATGTTCAAACTGGGTTTTCGGGAATAAGGTCTACTTCACCCTCCATACAAGTAAAACGGAAAGGTAAGCAGGAGGCTAGAAGACACGGAGAGCCTTATGGCGTGTAGCATAAGCTCCTGACTCGGAAAGGGATCAAAAAGGCCATCGGCGAGTTTACTCGTTGATCCCCTCCCGAATCGGGGACTTATTTTTCTCGGCACCAGACGCTGAGTTCAATCACCATTTGTGAAAAGCCAGTTTGTGATCTCCAAGACTTCGGAGGGGGGAGTGATATTTGAAAGGTTGATTTGCGAGTTTCACAGAGCCTACTGGCTTCCCTTAGCCAGCTGGAGAAACTTGAGTGGTTTCAGGGCTTCGAGAAACTCGCATTCTACGAGTCTGGCGTGTTTATTAACCAATGGGAATCGATTTCCGTGAAAAACGTCGTTCTGGAACCAGATCAATTGAAGCTATGATATCAGTGCCAGTCTCCCACTTTTCCGTTTTACTTGTATGGAGGGTGAAGTGGACCTTACTTTCCGAAACTCAGTGGGAGCATTAAAGACAACCACAATTAGCCATACGGTAAGTTTCACCAATTTTTATCCGCAATGTTTTGACAAATGAATTTCCAGACATGAATTTCGCTCCATGTGTGCCCTTTATTTGTCCATTCAAACAAGCCCTCCCTGTACTGTAGCAGTATCTTGACAAAACGAGAGCCTGGGTGTGTGATGTTGGGTGTGAAAATCAAGAACATGCTCAAAATTAAGAACTCACCCGTTTTCACCATTTCGTCCTCTTTTTTGTCATCCAAAGGTCGTCATATGAGTTTTTGTTTCTGAATGTTCTCAGTACAAAGGTATCGTTGAAAGCTGTACTCGAGCTTCACTTCAAGCCGCCATTTTTGTTTTCAGTTTGGGTTTTTGAAGGTGTTATATATGCCTTATAGTCCACAAAGAGGAAATAAAGGGGGACGAGGGCATTAATCCCCAGACATGCCTCCATACAATTACAGGCAGTAGATCGAAAGTTATATGTTTAGATCGACTGCCACGCTGTACAGGTCACAGGAGGATTATGCAACAGCTAATCATATGACGGGAATATGTTTGGCGTGGATAGCCCTCGCTCAGCTTGCGTACGACTGGCGCGCCTGTTATATGGCATCTAATATTCACGAAAAGAGATTTACAATTCCCAAAGTTTTATCAGATTGTAAAAAAGTGAAAAATAGGAAATATTTTTTAATTATAATTGTTAGATATAATTATTAGCCCGTGCACCACTGGCACTAGAAATCAATTAGAAATTCATTATTTTTTTTGGTGCACCAGAATTATTCAATTATTGATGGTTGTTACCTTCTGTTCTTAGGAATTCCTGGCGGACAGCGTATCCACATTGAACGCTTGTACGACAATTTCACTCCCCGTGAAACGTTCTTCTTTCTTAGTTTGTTGGGAACTATTCCTCCAAAACACGTGAAAGCTGTGGAATCAACTCTGAAGCAGAAGACTGGGAAGACTGATGACGATGGCGCGAAAGCTCTCGCGGAATCCCAGGATACACCGGGAGCATACTATTACAATAACTTTCTTAAGACCACCGTTATCAAGATATTTGATAATGTCAGTGATATCACTGTAGAAATTGTCTTCTGAGGTGATCTGCTGTAACAAAACTAAGAAAAAAGGTTTCTTACCCACCCAACGTTCACTGGACATTTTTACAGGAAGAAAAAGATAGTAAACATGTAACAGAAAGGCCAGGTTTTGTAGCAATAACGAAATGATAATTTTTAAGCAAATTACAGTGTCCACATATAATTAATTGTTTAACCTTAGAATAAGTTACTAACGTCAAGCCACATCATGGAATGGTGTTTTGGCATTTCCCGTGTCTGCTAGCAGCCGTATCTCTTGCGAAACGCAATTAATAAAGAAACAAGTAAAGGGGGCAGAATCATCCCATACATCTCGGAGACCAAAGTCCTTTAGCTTTCTATCTTCCACTGTTCCTATACACCATCATTTGGTTTCATTTTTCAGCTTAGTTTTTTTTTTTCTTTGCTCATAATTTCATTTTCTTGATCGCGTGATTGAGTACAGATTGAGGATTAATTAATACAGTAAACACCTGCATGGGAGAAAAAAAGTAGATTTAAAAACACCTGGCCCAGGCTGAAATTTAATTAAAAAAAAGGCACTACATACTTCCAACTTTCCGTGGCAGTAAGATTGAAATCAAACATTTAAAACAAACGACACAACGTTTGAATTTGCAAGACATGTTTCGGATACTCGGTATCCATCTTCAGTTGAAAAGATGTTTAATAACACAATATACAATAATGATAGTTTCAAAACTGTGAAAATGTTACATAATACTACAGCGGAGTGGGAAGATAAAAAGGTGCAAGTACAAATGTGTGAAAAATGCTTTATACTAACAGTAATTAAAGTGTTTAATTATTCAGTGTGGATCGTTCTTATTCAATATGAAGGGCTAATTCTTTGATCTTTAGTGGGAAATTGGTAAGAGCCGAGTCAAAGATGGAAAAACAATTAAAAGAGAATAGGTTCTTACAAGACTCAAAACTCTGAAGATGTTTATAGATATGGGAATTGTCATTATTTATACTTCATGCTTTTTGACTGAAGGCCAACCTTGCTGTTGGTAAGGTGTTTAAGCAAGCTCCGTTTGATGGGCCAAAAGTAATCTTGATCTTAGGTAAAGCCCTTGTGGGCATGGCCGTTTGATAAATTTCAGCACAGTAGTTTGGGAAAAGCCAATGTAAAAACAAAAGTTATCCAAGCAAAGATGAGGGCACACCCGCCATATACAAACGACAGAAAGTAGGGAGGGACAGAGAGAGAGAGAGAGAGAAAGGGGGGGGGGCATATTTGATCTTTACTTGCTTGGACAAGCGAGTGACTGAGGACTCATGCATGCTTTAGTTGTTTCGCTTATAAGGAATCCTATTGAATTAAGTCCTGGATGGTGGGAATGCCACGAACTCGCTTATTTAGTAAATAAGACGATACGGTGGCCCACATGTGCAAAACACAACTAATTCTCTAAAACGAATCATAAGTCTCTAAACAAAACAACAAATTCGCCGAAACATAAGGAAATTCCAACAGTTTTCATCGTTTTTCAGAAGTTTAGGAAGAAAGTTTAGATGTAAATGGATGATTAAATTCCTGAGAAGACTAAAAGAAGGACATAACGGTTTCTCGACTTTAAAAACTTGAAATTATTGAAAAAAACGGGTGCGCGAGCTTCAACAATTCTAATTCTACCAAGCAAAATTCAATACACGAGTAAAGTTCAATAATGCGTAGAAAAATAATTGGATATTTGCGCAAATTTCAGTTAGAATTCTACTAAAACAATTAGATTATTCACTCTCGATTTCTATGAGTTGGTAGTTGATGAGGCCGCCGCCTGGTTAGCTCAGTTGGTAGAGCGCCAGTCTGCTGTGCGGGAGGTCGAGGGTTCGAACCCCAGACCGGACCAACACTCAGGGTCTTAAAATAACTGAGGAGAATGTGCTGCCTTTGTAATTATATCTGCAAATGGTTAGATGTTCAAGTCTTCTCGGATAAGGACTATAAACCGTAGGCCCCGTCTCCTGCATCTTCAGTGTTATATGGTTAGCAGGGGACGTTAAAGAACCCACACACTTGTCGAAAAGAGTAGGGGACGTAGTTCCCGGTGTGGTGGTCTATCTCTCCCTGCATGGGTTGGGTGGGTGGGTGAGATCAAAATATGGACTGATAGCGGCAGCCAGAGGCGCCTTTACAAGCTGACGTTCGATCTCACCCAATAGAAGAATTGTAAACCGCCATGAAACGGCCAGTGATATGTGCGGTATATAAATACATACATACATACATTGACACCGAATCAACTATCAACTCATAGAAAACTCGAGCTCATAATCTAAGAGTTTATTAGTGTGCAACTGATGACTGGAGGTCGTCTACAACTGAAAAAGTAAAGGAAATTCACCGTTACCACAAGAGAGTACAGTAAACTACAAGAGAAGGGCAACAAAGGCATTTTATTTCTTGATTCATCCCGGCTTTCCCAAAACTTAAACACGAATCAGAACAAAACTAATACTCCTTTACAGTGTAAAACCAAGCTTCGCAGCTCTCAGGATCTCGCGCGAGCAGGTACTGAAAGATAGAGGCCGCCAAAACTGAGCATTCGTAAGCGAAATCCTGCCAGCTACTGCATTTAAAACTGTTCTGTACAATTTTCATGGATACAGCTAACACGTCTATTAAGTGACCTTAAAATAACTGACCAGAATAAAACAAGAGGTTTAATTTTGTTTTACTTTCAGCTTCACCTCCCCATTTTGTTCGTTTGTCTGTGTTATGAGTTTCCTGATTTTGAACAATGAGGAGCGCTCATAACGGAACAAACGTCAAGGCATTAATTTGCTGTACGCTACTGAACTATAATAAGCTAGCTTGTTCGGTCACAGTATTGGGGAAATGTTTTAATTCTGTCATAACTTGATAAAAAAAAACCCGAGCAATATTTCGTCAATATGGACCTTAAGCTAGTTCAGCAACATTTCAATGACTGCAGTAGGTTTTGCAGTAGCTTTTAAGAAGCTACTTAACTTTACTTTTTTTATAACGGAGCTTTTATGATCAATAGTCGTAGTCATCGAGGGTATAATTGCACATTTTACGTCACTTAAAGCGCCATTCATGTCTACAATAGCTGATCTTTGAGACTCTCACTCCATTTTCGGCAGGAATGCCACGTCTGAAAGATAGAAGAATAAAACTGAGTACAAAGCAGGGCTTTCGTTCGTGGATGCCACCGCGTTGTGTGTTTTACACTCGGATCAAGCTCCTATGGCTACTACTGTAAATAAAGACACTGTTGAATGACTACAGGTCTCTATTAAGCAATCGCGGCCACCTTTTGGAATTCGCTAGAAGGGTTCTTCACGTAGTTTGGGGTGCGAGAGAAAGGGGCAGCATTGAACACTCGGAGACATCCCCTAATACACCTTAGTCTTACTTGCGAGTTTCACCCGTTTAATTTTGTGTCGGGAGTAACACCTCCATCACGTATCGGTGTCTGCTTTTATACTCTAATCTCTCTGCTTCGCTTATCTGGTCAATGAGGGGACAAGGGAGATAGAGCCTGGAATTATAGTTAAAGTTTGTTATGACGTCATACCTTACGTAACGACATCTGTGTTCCCAGAGTCTCATTTTAGCATCATCCAAATCGGTGGTATCCTTACTGCTCCACAGTCTCTCTCCTATCGCAAAAGCGCGAGGCCTGGTAAGTGTTCAAAAAGTAACAATCAACGCCACGAGAAAAAGGTAAATAAACGATAAATTGCGGTAAGCGTGTATGTCAAGTTTGCAAACTAACTACAAATATTTTGCAAATGGGTAAACGAAAGATCATTTATTTGAACAGCGGAGAAAGATGTAAACAAGGCAGTTATGTATGCAAATATTCAGGCTTGAATGTGATTCAAACCCATGACCACAGCCATGCCGGTGCAGTGTTCTACCAACTGAGCTATCAAGCCAACTGGGGGCTGGTTACGTTGTGAGTTCGTAGTATTTACCCGTAGATGGCGAAGAAAAGTACCTGTAAATTAGACACTTTAGGTTGGACTTTAGGTCGGCACACAATGCGACTTGGGTACATGCTGCAGGGATGTGAAGCGCCGACATGTCGCTCTGTGTGTACGCACAGGAACTCATAGCAAGCATGTTACAGGGGCAATACGCAAGTTTTTGCACGCGAAGTGGATATTAATTCATTTCTACGTTGTCGCGGGGACAGTTTACAAGAGCAATCAATGCACACGAGGCAGCATTAAGAACTGAGCTCATTTTGTTCCTGCTTCATGTACGAATTCAAACCAGCTGTACTTCATGCAAATTGTTTGGCAAAAATGGGAAAGTCGCACGATGACACCTGTCGCTACATTATAGCTCATCACGTCTTCTCTTTATGTCTCGTGGTGCGTGCCGAGCGCAAAACTCACCAAGTACGAGGAAGTATGTTATCTCCATCAACATATTCTCCCCACATGCATCCAGTTCCACCAATCACCAACTCCTTTTGCTTGTCAGTGCCTGCAGAAATAACGTCATACTAGAATGTGGAGTACGAGACAGTCAATCCCCTATATAGGCCTTGTTGTCTACGTTCTCCTTCTCAAGATATTTTTAGATCACTTGGTTTCGGAAAAAGAAACAGCCAATCCTGTGACGCGGATTTTACTCGTGTGGACAGCTCGCGGTTTTCCACGCATTTTCATCCTCCATGAGACGAGCGACATATCGCGCGCGGTAACATCCGGGTAAGAACTGGGTTTCATGTCAAAATATAACTTGAGACTTACTATTGGAATATGAGGGAATTGCACTCTTCTTCTTCACCCTCTCCTGATACTAGATAATCGAAACATCCTGGAGAGCCAGGCGGAACCCAAATGCTACAAATATCATATCCTGCACACTAAAGGACACACTATGCAAAGTAAAGTGCAGTCTCACACGATACTATCAGTTTTCTTAAAGGCTGCCGCACACTAGTCCATTTTTTGTCGTAGAACTGCAGATTTCTTGTCGGAGTCAAATCGGGTTAAAATTTGTCGGGACATCAGCTTGCCGCACACTAGCCGATTTTTTGTCGCGACTAACCGCGTTTCAGCTTCGATCTCCGCCATGTTGGAAAAGACGCTTCTTCACGCGACTCTCATGACAATTCCTCATTGGTTGAGGTACGCGCGAGCCCCGACAAATTGTCTTGGTCCACTGCACACTTGTCGACAAGGCCCGACAAGACGTTTTGAGATCTAGCACTGTCAGATATCGCCCGACAAGCCCCGATCTTGTCGCAGATTTGTCTGAATTCACCGCACACTAGCCGACAAGTGAGGATTTTTTGTCGGCCGACAAAAAACCAGCTAGTGTGCGGCGGCCTTGAGATTTTTTTTATGCGTTGTGCGCACTACATCGGAGCAAAATGATCCGTACGCATTTACCCGCAGTAATTTGTGTG
Source organism: Catalaphyllia jardinei (assembly GCA_022496165.2). Classification (NCBI taxonomy): domain Eukaryota; kingdom Metazoa; phylum Cnidaria; class Anthozoa; order Scleractinia; family Caryophylliidae; genus Catalaphyllia; species Catalaphyllia jardinei. The sequence goes on from CM042746.1 coordinate 44,642,796, forward strand.
CAGACAAGCAGGAAACATTTTGGAAAACATCAGAGTTCAGAATTATTCCTCGTGCATGTACCACGATCTTGAAAAAAAACATGGCCATAGTTTACCAACATCGCAAAGCCAATCAAACAGGTAAAAACTACCTTATTTAAGGCATCAAATTTACCGGTCAGAAGGAAAACCAACGAAAAGATGTTAAATCAAGAGTGAGATTTACTAGCAAGGCGCGCTGCTATTTATCGTGTTTAACTTATGACGATTGTTTATGTTCGCATAGAGAAATAGAGGTTTAACATAGCAAGCTATTGACAGTCGTAAAACGAGTCTTTCACAGTAAATTGTAAACAAGGTTACAATGACACAAAAATGTACCTACACATTCTTACCAGTAAAATCTGTTGGCTCACACGAGTAGTACTACGAGAAAAGAACATTGAATAGCATGGTTTATCAAATTCAATGACAAAATTCTTAAAACAACACCAGGCACTTTGCTAAGTACAATAAAACAAATTATACAATTCAACTTCCAAACTCTCGCGCCTCGTGCACGTCATAAATCAACAGACTCACCGTCAGTTGTGAAATAAAAAAAAAATCATTTAAACAGCGCCGCGCAACCAAAGATTGTTTTGGTATTATCCAACAAATTGTCTACGAGACACATTCTTGCAGCTTCATGCATTGCTTGTTTTAAAGCGCATTTCATCTTCATTCAGTAAAACGCAATGTCCATAATATACCTGAAACTCCCTAAAAGAAGCACATTTGTATTCTTTTAGCCCTGCATAGTCAATCGAACGAAATCGAAGGCACACAAAATGAAATTAGACAATCGAACTCAACCTAACGCTTGATTTTCGAACTCTTGATTTTCGCAAAACTTATAAAAATCAATAAAAGTTTTTGGAAGCTCTAGTTACCACAGTGAAACTCGTGTTTTTCAGAGACATAACATGACGAATTTACTCACCTAACACACTTCGATTGAGATCTAAGGGTTGATTTCGATTGGGTTCGGTTTGTTCGGAAAATTCAACCAATGTTACGGTGTTTGATTTCATTTGATTGCCGAACTCAATCAAGCTTGATTGAGTTCGATTCTCGATTGTTCGATAACTGACTATGCGGGGTTTTTGACCAGTAAAGCACACAAGCCATAACACAGATGAAATTAAAACCTTTGAGGAACATTAATAAAAACAGGCGTGTTATACATACCTGGGGCCAGTCGCTTCCATAATGAATATGGTTAAGGTACCAACAGGCCGACAGGATTGTTCTTAGTCCCTTACTGGTCACTCTGGCTGTTTCTTTTTTCCAGCCAGCTTTCCAGATATTAACCACAGTGTCAGGAAGGACTTTGATGTCATTATCAACCACCTCTTGCCAAACAATGTAACTCTTCCCCAGTCCCTGCACGATTGACAGCAGACTAAAAACAAAAGCTGATGCATAAACTTAGATAAAAGCAGTTTATTCGATGTATAAACAGTAATATAGCAACCAGCATATAGTTTTGAATTCTTGGCCAACCAGGTATATAAAATAGCCTCAGCTTTTGCGCATTTAGTGGAATGTAATGCGACTATCCTGCGCGTTTTAGCGTTTGCATGATTTTTCTTCACGTGAAACTTGAATTTCTGCCGTGTTCTCTGCTCGTCTACGTTTCAGACAACCGAAATTCAGGCTAATACAATCTCTCTTATAAGCTCTGGCACCTTGGCGATGATTAAGCATTCTGATTGGCTACACACACGTAATTCAGTTTTTAATTTTACTTCACAGTAAGTACTTGAACCAACCATTAGCGCGACAACCGACGAAATAAGCCTTTCAGAGTTTAGCAGTGGCATCAACAATTTGCTTAAAGACTTCACAACTGATTTTCGCGTCTTTGGAAAAGAAAACGATTAGGGTGCTTACCCATTTGTCGGAATATAAAACTGGTTGAGATAGCTGCTAAATAATGGTAAACTAGGCGCTGATCAGGAAAACAGCCCGCGCTTCCTACCCTCTGTTTTAGGCTGATGAGAGACTGGAAACTAGGCAATTCAGGTAAGTTGAGAAAAACCCCAGGAGGCAGTCCACAATTTGCAAAAGGATTTTTCGGAAAATTGCTGTTTTTATTTGACCTTCAGCCGTTCTTTCCTGATTTTTTGGCTCAGTGGTAGGCACCTGTGATTTCGACTCTACAAGTATTAAATAATTTTGGTCAATAGACAACATATGCAATTCTTGATTGGTTTGTCCAAATTACTCAATTGAAAATCACATGGGAACTGCTTAAACGCTGTCAGACGTTTGTACCTACTTTTGCTCATAGTGTTGTTCAAGCAGAGAATAGTTTTGCCCGTAGCCCATTTTCTCCATCCAAGCTGTGATGTTGGGATTACTTGCCCTAAAACAGTAAAATGCGATCGTAAAAAGTCTGAAAACCATCTTCATGCACACTCGAACCTTTAATTACTACATAATTATTTTAAACAATCTCTTTTCCCGCCCCCACAACAGTTTTATTAGATTTTGATAATTTTATAATAAGCTTTGATTTGTAACTATTTTAACTATTTTGATCTTGAAATGAGGGCCTCTAGTTTATTAGCATTTAGATGCTATTTTGAGCTACCCTCGATAAATAAAGACTTCACTTCACTTCACTTCACGGGTCTCCGAGGATGTTTTTGCATGGGTCTCACATAGTCTTGATTTAAACAACATCAGTAAAACTTCAAAAAAGATTTAAAACTGCTTTAAAAGGTGTTTGTTAAAATCTGATATATCAGAGAATAGTTACTACAGGAGACTCCTCTACTAACTATGATCAGAGATTTTGTCGATTTTCCTTCTCAACTGTCACGGTTGAACGGTTTGAAAAATTTAGCCTAAATTTTTCAATTTCGTTGTTTGTAATCCGTGTCAATCTTCTCCATCCTCAACCATCCTTGTTCCCTTATGGTTTATTATAATCTCTTTGGTGTTTGTCCATCTTTGTAAAGTATTATTTTCAGGTTTCCTTCGATTTAAAGGTAATTACATCGATGGTCAAAATAAACTCAAATTACCTTGATTGTGCTCCTTAGACCTCGTATATTCGTGATAGATAAAATTTAATGCTTGTTGTTTTCGGATTCATAGAAACGTTATTTAGGGTAAAAAAAAAAACGGTCAGCTATGACTTTTGGAAAGACAGTTTAACCTAAGGCTCTCGGGAACTGGACAGAAACATCACCATAAATTCGAGAAGACTCGTTAAAAGTTCCTCTAGAATGACCGAACAGGTAAAACGTTTATAGCAAAGCCTAAAATTTTACCAACAGAGCTTTCAAAGATAGCCTAAAACAGCGAAATGAATTTAGGGAAAGCCGTCGTTAGGTGCCCCTGTATCTTACAGAGTATCCATTGTTAAATTCGTGGGGCAACTTGCATCATTAAACTGAAAATAAATTTACTCGGCTAAAGGAAGGGGTCAGCCCGGCAAACCTGCTACGTGAATCAGTGATCTACTTCCTTCCTACTGCCTTCCATCGCGCGGACACTAAAAATTAATCATTGCATATGCGCGCAACTAATTCGTTTCTCGTAGAGAAAGAAATGTCAAACCTCTTTTACATACCAACAACTGGAGTGCACTTCATCGCCTCCTAAGTGAAGGTACTTATCAGGAAACTTCTCAGCCACTTCTGAGAAAAATTTCTTCAAGAAGGTGAACGTCGAGTCTAGAGTTGGGTTGATTGGTCCATACGTTCTGCAAGGAAATAATTGTATACATCTAAGTGACTGTCCCTGTTGTCATCATTAAAAAAAAAGCGACAACGGTCAGTTGAGCAAAAAATATTAAATGACAGCATCAATGATACGACTTAGTGTATGCATTATGACAACAAATATGAGCTTGCGAACAAGCAAGTGCGTGGCGCATCGCAGGGGAGAGGTTGGGGGCGGCAATACAATTGGTGAAGTGGTAGGGTTTGGAAGGGGGAACAGCAGGGGAGTTAAGAAGCTGCAATGTACTGCTTACTGTCGCAACAAAGAAGGCTAGGATGACGACGACCAGAAAAAGGACAGTTTGTAAAATGAATCAATGACTATAACCATGAAAGACAATAGAGGCCTCTATTAATAATGAGCAATTTGCGGTGAGTGAAGATCGTGTGCACAAGAGCAATTAGAAAGACCGAAGTTCGTAAGAGTATGTGTATTACACATTAAATTATCTCACCCTGATGGCTTTCCTTTAGAGTAGCAAGGAGTTAAGAGGTTTTCTATACTTCCCCATGACTTTGTATGACCCTGAAATACAAAACATCATACGCTGTAAATTAGAAATTATTAATTAATAATTTCTAATTTACCTTAAAAGGTTTTATAAAAATCAATTATGTAACAATTAGCCTTTATATTTAACAACTGCAGGCAGATATAATCTATTGACCTGTAGATCTGCTGTTGTTTAAGAAGTCTATAATTTAGCATGTAGAATAATTGTAGGCATCCTTCAATCAGGCTCATACTTACAGGAGTGTCAAACTCTGGAACAACTCTGATTCCACGCAGTCTGCCATATTCAATGATCGCACTTACATTTTCTTTCGTATAAATGTGGGTTTTGTTGTTGTAAGCACCCTAGAACAGATAAATAATGTAATAGATTAAATGAAAAATACATTGAGTTGCAAGTAGCTACTACCAGTACTACAGACTACATGTATAAATTGCAATTTTTTTATAAGGTTCTATTTTAGAAATTACCAGCAATCACCAGAAACTTTTCTCAGCACCATAAATTGATGCATAAACTATATGACATATTTTTGTTTTTTAAAAAAACATTCTCTAAGACTGAACCCCAGAGAAAAACAGAGGAGACGCTCTCACACTAAAAAATGGATGGTTTAGGAGCTTGGAGAAGGAGACACACCACTGAGGATCACAAGGAACATGGAATTGAGAAGATACAATGTATTCAGATCAGGGCTGTCATTAAGTAACACCTGTTACAGCTGAGTATGCTTGATTTTCCCTTGGTGCTATGGGTGAAATTTCTAGTTAATAGAATTCAACCACAAAGCAACAAGTTTGCTATGGGTGAGGAGAACGACGCTACATGTGTCTCAAAACTCAATTGACAAACCCTGCACACAGGGTTCTCCCAAAAACTGGAAGTAGAGGGAGAATAACTTCGGGCAATGCTGTTTTATTGGGGCCACGTGGAGGAAGGGGCCCACCTTTTATTGGGGGGTCCAGGAGCCTCTCTGGGAAAATTTTGAAATTGGGGTTCTAAAAAGTGCATTTCAGTGCAATTTAACTAAACAATAACGGTTTTAAGTTCTTTTCTTAAAAAAGGAATTTCAATGAGCAAAAAAGAAATATGTTTGCCTCAGTTCAGCAGTTCAATATTGTCGTCATCCATATCAAACTCAAACCCTTGATCCGCATCAGACATGTCATTATCATCATTCATGTCCATGTTATTTACTTTGAATAGCCGGAGCACCAAGGATGAATTAGACAGTGAATTTCACCGGTCGCCGGAGCTTACAGAGAACTCTGTTGCACACCAACCAAGTATGTTTGGAGGCAGTGTGGCCAAGCAAATAGGGCAACTGAACTTGACATCTGGAGGTCGCAGGTTCAAGTCCTGCTCAGACCACTAAGCTGGAGTTGTGCCTCAGTTCAACTCCACAATCATGCTTTTCTATAGCCAACTGGTCTGCCTTCTGCCAGTTTATCTGATATATATTTGAATCATTCAACAGTTTAAGTGGCATGCCTGTGAACTATTTAGGTGTAACTAAGTGAATTGACTACTCTAAACAACAACATTTCATGGCATGGCATAACCATGCCTATAACAAGATTGTATCTAACTACTCTGCTACAGGTGACATTCAAAGGTTTATTATTTCAAGAACGCTTTTTTTTGTACCTGGTCACTTAACTGAGGAAAAGTTTGGCTGACAAATGGAAAGGACTGATCATCCACAACATGCCAGTGGAGGACGTTAAACTTGTTGTATGACATGGCATCCTATAATTAAGAGAACAGAGGAAATTATTCTGTTTCTGCAGATCTATGCGGATCATTATCGGATATTGAGTTGTGTGCTACTCACAGTTCTAAGGCTGCATACTTGAACTGCACTTCTATTCTCAGGGGGACTCCAATATAAAGGGTGCTCATCGGAAATTTTGAAAAGAACCTGTCATGGGTACCAAGATTCTGTTTTGTGTGTGTGGCTTGAAAGTGTTTTCATCCCAAAGAGGTACAATAAACAGCAAATTTCTCCTCTCCTATAGATGTGTTTTTCAGCTTAATACCCTAAAAGGTACACAAAAGCCCCAGCTGTGCACCTTTTCAGACTGATCACTCTAAGAGATTCATGTACCAAAAACACTTTTTCAAGGTAAGGTACAACAAACATCCCCATCCATCATATATAGGAGTGCCACCCCCCCCCCCCCCCTATTAAGTGTCTGCTACACAAGCATGCAATTGTTGATATGAGAGCATGATTCCTTCAAGTGATGGATGAACTTGACATCTATTTATTATGTAAAGGAAACATAAAAGGAAATGTCAAAGGTTATCTCTGTCGAGGATGCTCCCTGCATAAAATATAATGGAAATTATACTACAATGTAAAATTTCAGAATTATATTAAGAATGGCTAAAAATTTACACAATTTACTTAAAAAAATGCTGACATAAATTATGCCTAGATGCACTATATATTTCTGCAGGAAGAGCATTCCACTGTTCTGCCTATGATTTTAAGGGAGAATAATTAAAACCTAAACCCAAATCAGCTTTTGAAACTTTTTTTTCTGGCTTTATATTTGCACAGCTGCCTAGTAAGTAGACTGGTGTATACCCTCTAAACTGTATCAATGATAGATCTCAGTTTCTTTATATTTCTCCTATATATAGCTACAGTTCAAATGATCTAACATACAATATTTTGTAGCATCTGTTAGTGATTGCATAGATCTGCTTCATTGCTCATGAAATATACACTCCAACTTAAGGTGTTTTATAGAGTGTCAGCGGTTCTTATAAATGCCCTATCCTGAACTGATCGATCCAAACTAGTTGTTCACCCTGGGTGCTAAATAAAATTACAAAACAATATTATTTTAATAAAACATACAATGAACTTGAGGATAACAGATGGTTCCAAGTAATGTCTGGCAGTATCAATCATGAACCCTCTGTGGTGGAATCTTGGATGATCAATGATTATTGAACCATTTGCCAAATACTGAAAACATAAAAGAAATTCAGTTGACAAAAGTTACAGACTGCAGTGTAAGACAAGAATGGCTAATTGAGAGTTGATACCCATTATTCATAAACATAAAATGACCTCAGAGTCTATAGAAGACTTTATCCACACAGCCAAATTTATTAAATGCAAAGTTTCATGAGAATCCTTTGCAATTAAGGTGGCTTGCTACAGTTTTAGTGGAGTATAAGAGCACAACTTTTAACTCTTTTGAAAAAGGTCCCAAGCTGTTTTTCCCTTCACTATTTACTGTTTGCTTAAGTCTTTTACCATTCTATGTGAAACTTGAACAATTAAACGCCAACAAATGGCCAAAATGAGCGACCGAGTACCCCAAAGGAGACTGGGCACTAGTAGGTTAAGTCACGTTTTTCTCAAAATCTACCTGTACGACCCCACCTCAAAATTTCAGGACTAAGAAATTGGGTCTGATTTAACATTCAAGCAAAGTAAAATAAAACTCTGTAAGACGGATTTTTTGCAAACTAAGAGCATGTGAAATCAAAAATAGTTCAAAATCTGTAAGACAGATTTTTTTTAAAATTTTGGCTCTAAACGTGATTCACCGCGCTCTATGGATACAAAACGGAATTTTGAATAATTCTTTCAGCGACTCTGAATAGCGACTCTGTCTTTTTATTTCTTCGGTAAAAACGTGGCTACCAAATGTAATTAAAATTCATGTCGGCTACACTCCTAAACATTTTTAAATCGATAAACTAGCGATAAACTAGCCTGCGATCGGCTGTCACTCGCCGGAAATACGCTAACGATATACCAGCGAAGATAAAAATCTCTACTTTCTGGCTGTTGCTTGTGATCATCGTTCATAAAGGACCATCAAGGTAACGAGAACTGATGCGAGTTTAATCTCTTTTTTAAATGTAAAGATGTCTGAGTTTTCGGGTCTGAAAAAAGGTATGAAAACTGATATGAGAAACAGTGTCTTTGATCGACGCGCGGGCGATCAACCCGACAAGATAAATATCTCGCCCTATTGCTGTTGCATATGGACATTGCGTGACCATAGGAGAGCAATTCAGATGATAACACTTAAAACGAATTTTCTTTTTTTTCACTTTTTTTTAATTTTGAGGGGTCTGAGTTTTCGGGGTCTGAGTTTTCGGGGTCTGAGTTTTCGGGGTCTGAGGTCTGAGGTCTGAGTTTTCGGGGTCTGAGTTTTCGTGACACCCTGATTCACCCCAACAAATCAACTGTGAAAATTTCATCATAGGTTGTACGGTAGGTTTTCGAGTAATCCTCGATCGAAGACAAGTTTTTACAACCTTGGACGAGAATTGAATTGCACATGCCCTTTATTTAAGCGCGCGCGCTCATGTGACGCCATATATCGCGTGCAAGAAAGGAAGAGTAAATTAGAGCTCTTTTCCTGGATGTTTATCAAACCTTTTTGCCATATTTTTTTGGCCCTAGGCTTAAATACTTGTTTGAACGGAGTTTGAAACTATCGCTGCATATACCAAAGAGATTTAACACCTTTCAAGTGCTGAAGTGGTTTTCGTTACTTCTTGAGGTTACTTGCATCATTTTTGCACATGCGACAAATACTGACGTGTGGTAGGCTATCATAGCACGCGCTAATAAGTCACAGAAAAACTGTCAGTAGTAAGCCACCTTAAGCTCAATATGGAACTATGGGAGCTGCCCAAGATTACCAAATTGAATTTTTTTATAAACAAATATATACCAGGAGGAAAGGACTCCCCCCTAACAATCATATATGTCTGACCCATCCACAATTTTAACACAGATATCTTCTCATATAAGTTGAACAAATGTTAAGAATTCAGGACCAGATTAAGAATGATCAGTTAAGTACTGAAAAGTGAAAAGGCTCACCAATCCATCTAGATCTTGGTGAACAACTTGACTGAACGTTTCAAGACCTGTTAAAGGAAAGTTTATGAATAATTTGTAATTTTATTTTAATTTAAATTAGATCACATACATGCCCCCTAACTGACATATATATATATCAATCAAAATATTTAAGCAATAATCAGACACAAATGAATTATGTCATATTCTCCTATGTTTTGAGGTTAGGGTGTGTTGACTCTCTGATACTTCCAGGGATCCTCAGAGCTTTAACTCTTACTTGAAAATTTAGTTTCCATGTCAGTTGTTTGAGAGGCTTGAACCGAGCATGTTGCCATAGCAACATCAAAATGTGTACCATCGGGTATAATTCCTTGGGTGCAACATCCCTGCCAAATTTCAATAGCATTGCTTCATTGTTGGCAGAGATATTCTTAATTCTGTGTCACACCACTGTACTTGCACAACTGATGATGTCATCAGTGACTAAATTTGCATAATAGGAAAACTTACTTTGAAAAGCCTTTTAAATGAGCATATTTTTGAAATGACTTATTTTTCGGGTCATGTGCACTTTAAATAATTAATAATTGTATACCCTAAAATCCTTATTGCAAGCGCATCAGCAACGAACTTTTGATGAGCTCTAAACTTGAGCCTGCAATATGGTCACATGATACTGGTCAGCAGATACCTTGTTTTCACAGGTGTCAATTGACCACAACATGGATATCCAATATCAAAGAAGGAGGTTGTAAATAGATTGAACGCTGTCTCTTTCAACCTATTAGCTGGAGTAAATTGGTAACCATCCTGGGAAACTCCACTGACAACATCACAATGGTGCAGGTATGTGCCCACAAGGCATGATAGAGAAAATCATTTCATGGGTTTCCTTTTCTTTCCCAAAGAAGTATGGGGCTTCAGTGGGTGCTCCACTACTAAAACTATTATTTTCACTTACCATACAGTTGTATAGCTTCACATACCTCTCAATGCACCCCACACAGTTTTAGCAGTAAGAGATGAAGATGGAGCTTCAACCACAAGGGTGTCTATATTGAAAGTACAACAAAATGTTTACAATATATTCTTTTGATTTTTAAAAAACAAAGAAATAAGGGGACATGCAACAAAAACAAGCAGTTTAAAAAATTTAAACTGCACCCTTTCAACTCTTTGGCGTTCACAAAAACACAACACATACCTACCAACTCACCCGGTTTTCCCGGGAGTCTCCACGTTTTTCATTAAATCTCCCGGTCTCTCGGAATACCTTTTGGGTGATTTTTGGAGGCTATTCCTGGACATTGTCTTTAATGACATTCTCACAGTGCAAAGATTTCTAGACTTCTCCAGATTTTTATACTCTGGGGGTTGGCAGGTATGATAACATAATATTTAGTAACAATGTCTTGCAAGAAAACATTACCCGGAAACAATTAAGATTGGAAACAATAGAGATTGTAGGATTCAAAGTTGGCTCAGTGCCTGGGTTGTAAAAGATTTTATTTCACATTCTTTGCATAGTGTGGTTGCGTGATTTGTAATCGGAGACTTTTGCTTACCTAGCTCGAAGGACAAAAGGTCTCATAATTGACCTTTCAAACGAATATATATTTGCATGTGTTCAAAGGGTTTTGTTATACCTCCCAACTCAAATACGTTTCCTGATTGGAGGAAAACGTGTCACGTGCCATTGGTCAAAACTCAATGACGCCCTAGGGCGAACAAAACTCAATGATGCCCTAGGGAAACAACACCTTGAACTTTGGACTCGCACGTTGTGCACCTTGAAACCGCGGGAAATTTCTGTACTGGTCGGCCTGATGTAAAAAGCCATTGAAGTAGGACGTTTCTCATTAGAAATGGCATTTATTATTCAAGAAAAGAAAATCATAGTCGCAAAAACATATCATGCAGATTAACAAAAGGGAAAATATGAACTTTTGTGTCTGCAAGCTTGTGGTTTGGTGCCAAAAATGGGTTGCACACGTTTGTCAACTCGCTCGTCGATCCTGGTCGCCAGGTAGGAAAGTGCTTGTGTAATTTACAACAAAATATGCTGTTCCTGATCAAATCAAATTCAAAATACTTGAGTTAAGCGTTAGAAGAGGCCAAAGCAAGTTTAGTACTGATTATTTTTTTTGTTAGCTGCGAAGAAAAGACTGTTTTCGTGACTTTTCGATAGAACAGGTTGGTTTTGGCAGCCACTCAATTTTGCGAGCGCAGCCAGTGTATGCAATGGCCTCAAGCAAATAATTTTTTTCGGAGCTTTTTCTATTTTTGAGTCGGGGGGTATAACAAAACACTTAATGACTGGCCCCTCAGGAAACAGTGAGTTTGTTTTCTCTCTACCTCAATGTTCCCCTCGGCTTTGCCTCGGGGAACATTGAGAGTCTCGGGGAAACAAAACTCACTGTTTCCCTTGTGGCCAGTCATTAAGTGCTTATTGACGAGCACTGAGGTTTTATTTTTTTCCCCAGAAAATTCCACCATTGCTTCTGGCGAAGTAAACACGATCTTATTTATCACTGTGAGGGCATTCCAGTAAACATGATCTTATTTATCACCGTCAGTGCATTCCATGGCTGACGCCAGACATAATACCTTCTTTAGCACTTTGAATATTCCATTTGAAAGTGAACATCCAAGCAAAATGAAAATACAGCTTAACTCTGGATAATGTCAGCCTTAGTAGCCAGCAACTGGTCTTAAGTTACATTCTTTATCCTTGCAAATGTCCTGACGTGCATCTCCAAGGGATTTTGGCCCAATTTTGACCATATAAACATTCCTCCCCGACTAACCGCAAGTTTTTCTTTTGTTGAATGTTTAATTGTTAACTAGACAAAACTCTCCTGAGGGGAGGTATGATGAAAAGAGCTGAGAAATGGCCTGTAATTGGCTGATGATGACATCATCTGCAGAGGTTTGGGACTAGTAACTGACAAAACTAAAAATAAATAAATAAATAAATAAACCGAAGGCACAACATGACCCTCGCAGGCTGCGCGGTTAATAAACAAGGAAGAAAGTAAACCTCCCCACCCCACCCCGGCTACTCCCACTGTTATGTAAAGAATGAGACAGTGTTTGTACGCTCTGAGCAGCGGTCAAAAAACCAAGACTTCGGCGTGAAAATTATCTCCAAGTAAAAACTGTCAGCTATCATTACAACGTTTAAAACAGAGAGCTCACTGTAAAAATTACGAGATCTTTTAATTTTAGGCTTAAGTGTACTTACAGGACTCGTCCGACTCCAGCGACAGAGGTACATATTTTTCTTCAACCTTCACGGATAGTAGAGTAATTTGAGGCAACCCTGCTTTTGGTTTTTCACTAGGATCAGGAAAAACCAAGTCTCTGTACCGTATAAACGCTTCCTTCAGTACATCACTCGTTTCACCCGCTGAATCGAAGGAGAATTCGCTTGAAGTTAGTGTATAAACCTTCCCACTCGCGTTGTACGATTGAGGTTTCGGCCAAATGGACCCTGTGACGTAATCGATGGATGTTCTAGCCCATTCCTCTTCTTCTTCTTCTTCGTTCCACGGTTCTGACAGACTGGCTAAACAAGTTGTCAAAATAAGGGCAAGAAAAAGCAGCTTCAGTTCAATCATTCTACACAGCCCGATTTGAAGGGACGGACTTATTGCGTGGCGCAAAACAAGTCACAAGACAACCCGGTGATGAACACGTGACAAAAGTCGTCCTCACGAGTGTGTTCTTGTCACGCAATGAAAATTGAAATAAAAAACCATTCACTGGATAAAGTCAAGAAGTTGTGATGTTATAAATGATAAATAAAGACAGTTCTCCAGGTTTAAGGCCTGTGCGTTGTCCCAAAGTTGAGGTATTCGTCGAAAAAAATTCCACCCAAACTTGCAGG
>CM042746.1:44672375-44697375 GCA_022496165.2 Catalaphyllia jardinei
AGGGTTTGGATTCGCTCCGACGAAGGGCTAGCGCTCGAAACGTCAGCTTCTGAATCTCTTTACGGTGGCTAATTCACATTATCAACTCAGTTGATAAAACCAAATTATCAGGGTTAAGTATTAGCGGGCAAGACCGGGCAACCTTATTGTTCGTATTGTTCTAGAGTGATGCTTATTAAGGCCTGGCTAAACTAGGAAACACTGTTGCGGAAACATTGTTGCGGAGGCAAATGTTTCCCAGTTTAGCCGCGCGGGAATCATTTGTTGCGAAAGCAAATTTTGCTGCTCGGAAAGAAAAAATGTTTTTACCTGAAGTCAAAAACATTTTTGCTTCCCGGACACAAATTTTGTTCGGGATGTAGCTCATTAAGACTGCATGAACAGGGCCAAAATATGGTATCAAAAGGTAAAAATTTATGGGGGATTGAGCCCTGTAACAAAAATAAGTCTCTCCAGACTTCTTCGAAAGACGGTTTATTATAATACGAATGAGTGACCGTTTGTTTTCGGAAACAATGTTTCCTCGTTTAGCCATCGGGGCAACAAAACATTTTGTTTGTTTCTCGCTAATTTAACATAACAAGAAACAATGTTTCCGCAACAATGTTTCCTGTATTAGTATGCAGGTACATGTTTTAGTATACTGTATTAGTATGCAGGTACCTAGACAGTTTGAATATTATTGATTTACCTAGGCCTACCTAGACCTACCTAGGCCTACCTAGGCCTACCTAGGCCTACCTAGGCCTACCTAGGCCTACCTAGACCTACCTAGGCCTACCTAGACCTACCTAGGCCTACCTAGACCTACCTAGGCCTACCTAGGCAATAATATAACGGGGCTTAATTCTGTTGACCCACTACTAATATTTAACAATTATTCCATGAGCGCGCGTTGGATATGAGGTGATAGATAGCCAACGAGGCGCGTAGCGCCGAGTTGGCTATAATCATCTCATATCCAACAAGCGCGAGTGGAATAATTGTTTTATTAAAAACGCCCCCAAAATAATGAAAACTAGACTACAATAAAAACAAAAAGGCCCAAATAATCACGCGTACGCTCGCCATTTTTGTAGATCATGGTATAATGGCTCATATACCATGATGGCTTAGCCAATGAAGACTCTCGAATTGCATTATCCAATGATCCAGTTTTTAATAATTGCTAATATATTCAGTGGGATGCTTATTAATATGCCATACGTAAAGAGTCAGCTTGTGGATAAAATCTCTCTTCGCACGGAAATTTTTTTGTGTGCAGCGGAAAATGAAGGGTTCGTAAATCATCTTAACGTTTATTTTGTCCGAAAAAAATAGTATTCCCCATGACAAAAAAATACACCAAATACACCAGCTTTCCATTAGTAGTTAGGTTAAAATGTTGCTGCTTCCGGGGAACGTTTAGAAAGCATGCAAAGTTCGTACAGTTTTTTTGTTTAGACAATCGACGAAAAGCTCGCAATCCTTATTATGTTTTTTCGCTCTTGTTCCCTGTCGGGAGCTCCAGGGAGCTCGAGGAAGAGAGACCCTGGAAACGAGGTTCTGCTGTGAGCTTGGAAACCTGACGTTTTCTAAACAGGATCTAAATAAAACAGCAACGTTTTCAGGAACTAATCAGAATTACAGAAACAATAAAAATATAACAATGAAGCAAGGGTGATTACTACGTAACAGGACAACGACACGATAGAGTCCATAATGCTTTCAGTTTCGACTCTATGATGTCGTTGTCCCGTTAAGATTTCTGCGTAGTAATTAGCCTTGCTTCACTGTAATGTTTCTATTTTGGGCTGACCAGATCTTTTACAGATCCTACGTACACCAGCAAAAAAGATATAACTCTAAAAGGGCCAACGGACAAATTAAAAGTACTCGTAGGATCTGATCAGCAAATGCAAAGGCTTGAAGAAACTGAACTCAGAAAGGCTGACCGTATGGTTGGGGTTAACTGTTATATATTTTCAAAACAAAAATATGTAACAGTTAACAAAAAAAACTGAAATTGTATTTAATGATCTATGGTACCAGAATTTCAGTTCATCGTTTTATTCTTAATAGTTCATCGTTTCATTATATAAAACGATGGACTGAAATTTTGCTACCGCTGATCATTATAATCACTGCGCGCTCCTCTCAGAGTTGAGCGCTCTCTAAATTTATTCTATTCAAGTTCAAGAAATTATATTTAATATATAACAGTTAACCCCAACCGTACGGTCAGCCTTTCTAAGGTTCAGTACGATACCAGCAGGATTTTCATGTGTGGTCCCTTGCAACATTTGTATTAAAAATATGTACAGGTAGCAAGAGCCTCGATTTCTGCCGCGCACGGGTTAGGAGCGCGGGCTCCTTTCTCTAAGTCAGCGGGTGGTGACCGAGCCTAAAAGAAATTAAAGGTGAAATGTCTTCTATAGTCTGCGTTGCAGACGGAAATTTAACCCTGTAATATTCTGGTGGTATGCAATGTCTGCGACGCAGGCCATCTTCCTACTAGACTGGTGTCGTTCAATAACGGTATTTTGACCTCAGTTGCAATATGTTTATCAAACGACTTGATGCATGGCAAGCAAGCCTTGGACATGGAGTGATGAAACATAAAATTGAATGTCTTTTTGAAGGAAATATCGATTGGAAGAAATACGGATTCGATCAAATTTTTTTCAGCTCGATATAGCCAGGATAATTTTTATCATGTTTTACTACAGATGTAGCAAATGAGACACATAACCCTTGGAGATTTCCGGCTTCTTCTGTATTCAATGAAAAAAATATCATTTCACGACGTCATGTCTGTGGAGACACGCCACTAAATGATGAAATTCTGCGTACCCTATCTTTTTTAATACAATAATTAGATTAAGCAGATAAAAATAATCTTTGGGAGAGTCTTCACACCGGGAATTCCGCTTGCTGAAAGTAATCAATGAATCGAAATTGGATCGGAAGTTTTATAGTTTAACAGGTCATTATTTACGGCTCGTCCGGCTGCCGATTTTTCCGGCACTGCTAATTGACTGCCAGTTGCTCACCGCTTCTTCGAAACCCGGTGTTGTAATCTTGAACATTTTTCTCTATTATCAACTCGTGTGCTCTAAAAGCACAAACTCCTCATTGAATGAGCTTATGGCATTTACATTCTTTTTTTTTGGGGGGGGGGGAGGGGGGTTGAGGGGTAGGAAATAGTTATAAAACTGCAATGTAATTGTGACGGATGTTCATATATTACTCCTCTAAATCACGTGGCCGGAGCAACTGATAAATTTCCTCCTAGTTTTTGGCAGCTAGTAATTTTAAGAAACACACGTGAAAAACCGATTCCATCGATTTTTAAAGCCACTCTAAAGTTGAAGCCAAAGTTGTCGGTTGAACTTTAGAATTTATAAAAGAGCTTCAAATCGATCGCAAGAGGGTCCCTTGAAATCTCAAAAAAATGTTCAATTCTGAAAACCTCCTCAGAGCAGCTTTTTTTGTCGGTGTGGTTCTCAAGTTATACGGGCGATCCCATCTTCATCCGCCCTTGAATAAGGACATCTGTGAGAAGGGCAAAAATCAAATGCATGTGCAATTCGCTTGAATCTAACTGAATTGGAGCCCGGTTGAATTGGGAATTTTAACGTGCATCGGTTGATGGGAAGATGAACGTTTGTGCGTCTCTCTCCGTGACGATGCGTATTACGATTAAGAGACATAGACATAGGTTACCCCAAGCATTAAGTTCGCCGGTACGGCATTTATACACCTGCGTGTAGAGAGGCACTGTGAGAGTTCAGTTAGGTGTCTTGTCCAAGAACACAACACAGTGTGCCCCGGCCAGGCCTCGAACCCAGACCGCTCGCTCCGGAGTCGAGCGCACTAATCTTAAGGCCACCCCTCAAAGTCACTGTTTTGTTTTGCCGAAAAAGAGAACAGCTTTGGGTTCCTTCTCCCAAGCAAAAACTTCAGTCAGTGAGCAAGTTTGACCAGGCCGCGCCGGGCTCAACCAACCACTTTTCCTAGACAATTACGTCATCATTTTTTTTTTCTGGAGGAGATGAATTGGGAAAGAGAGATAAACGACTTTTTAGTGATGAAATTGAAAACAGTCAGTCGGCTCCACGATTAGTCTCTTCACTGAACAATGCTTCATGTAGCGCACTGCATGTAGCGTGTCGCAGAGTTCTTAAAACTGATGGACATTTATTTTCTCCCAACAAATCGATCAGTTCATTGTCAATCACGCAGACACTAACACTGACCTGATGTTCTAAGCATGGACACATATGACGACAGAAAACAATTGTAAGCAATCGGTAACTCCGGCCATCAGCTGATAAAATTCTTTTTCTATTGATACCTGAATCATCAAAAAATGCTTTTTTGACATCTCTTAGTTCACAAATTTTACATGTTTCCTAAAGACGAAAGATTTAACTTCCTCTTCGACGCAGTCGGCTGTCAGCTTGATAAGTTGACCAACCCCAAACACAAATGCAAAACTGACTAGTGCTAGTACCAGCAATTTCTACCAGAAGTTTAAAAGGGGGAGAAAGGTAAAATATTTTACGCAAGTGACAGCTAGCATTCCTAAGTACCTCTCAATAGCCTTCCAGCAGGTCCAACAGCCTTGAAGTAGCTTTTATTCGGCAAATGGTCACACCCTATTCAAAGAGACATACCACAGAAGAAAATCGTATTGGAAATCAGACCTTTAAAACATTTATCCATTGATTAATTGTAACTTTGATTCAGGGGCCGAAGGTTTAGCAAATAAATATTACAATTGTCACGCGTTCGACATTCTTCATGGACTCGGTGAAGGAATCTGGCGAATTCGCACCTTGACTTGGTGTTAGATCGGCTTCAAGCCGCTTCAAGGTAGAAAACGTCGGTTTTGTTTACGCCAGGAATCGAGGGTGTGAGTGTCGGAGTGAAAGAATATTAGGAATAGTACGTGCAGATAAATGACAAAAAGTTGATAGAAGTCACTGTTTTAATAAAATTTTACTTCATCGGGTCAGTGCGGTATGACTGAGCTGTCATCAGCAGGTAACTCATGTTAAAAGTTTTACTGTGTCAAACCCTTAAGTACAATTATTAGCAGCAAATTTTGGCATTTTACCCCCTGCTTGAGAGTTAATCACACCAACGGGGGACCAAAGTCCTCAACAGAACAGCGGAAATTTCGAAAGTTAACCCGAGAGATCTGTAGCCCTTATCATACGATAACCGGATATCTCTTTTAAGTGCTTTTAATTAAATGCTTCCGCGAGCTTTTAGACGCCTCTAGATTAAGCTTAATATAGAGCCTTTTGTCAGCTGGGTGCAATTATGTTATCGCTTCGTTGTTTTCTCAATTGACCTTGTGCAAGCTGCGAAGTCAGCTCAAATATTTGGAGTTGTTTTTCAGATCATGCTGGTGACGCAAGCGCGCGCCACAGAGGAAATTGCGCAGTGGTTTGGTTTCCTACCAGGCCGTAAGAAACTGTCGTAATTTATCGGACAAAACCGATTAGATTTAACCCACTTGTTTTGTTTTGGCTTTAATGCGCTTTTAATACGCAATTCTTTGGAAACTGAATACGCTATTTTAACAAAAGACTGAGCTGTTTACGACTGTAATGCTTACTTTAAATACCGGATTACAATGTTTGGAATTTTGATCTTTGAAGATGGTTTGCAACAGTTGATGTGGGTCTCGGAGGAAAGTTCATGAGAAGCGGCGATAAAAGATTTTTTAATTGAATGAATTAACCATCTGGCTGGCCAAAAACGCCATTGACTCTGTCAAACATCTGAGGTATTTTACCTGGCAAAAACATGAGATAGAAAGAAGAGAAAAAAAAGCACCGTCGTCAGCCGCTCCATCGTGTGGTGTTTTTAATCTGTTTGTTTTTCCGGTCTCAGAGTTATTTAGTGCTGCTTTTTTTCAACAAATGAAGTGTGTTTTTGGCGAAGACAAAAGCTTTCTTTAAGAAACATTTCAATCCCTATCATATAACACGGCAGCTTTAAGACAAGGGGAATGTTTTTTATCAAAATAGTGCAATCTTATCTAGGTGGAAATGTCTGCGGATTTTAGTTTGATCACTGATCCACGCTGATAAGAAGAACACAAAAAGATACATTTGTCTCTCTGGACCTCGCGTGTCATGCTTGCGTTCCCGTGCACTCTGTTCAGCGAGTCACATTAAAGCAGTCTGATTTGCATGTTTGTTTTGTTTAAGCATTTACCAGTTTTCAGTCACCCAACACTACAGATAAGTGACGAAGCACAATAGAAAAAATTAAACAAGCCCACTAGCTTTAAATTGCACGGTTGTATCGCTTTACCGGGAATTAATTAATCCGATTATTGCTTCCAGAACGCGTTCCTTCTACAGTGATAACCTTAATAACATCTTGAATGTTTCCGACTCAATTTCCGTGCAGCTAAAAGAGAGTGAGAGGGCATTTGATGCGTATTCATCATTCTAAAATTGACCCCGTTTCGAGAAAACGCGCAATCTTAATCAATATTTGTACAATTAATTTGAAATCAACAGTCTCAACACAAGAGGTACACCATTTGCAAGTTAATACTGTTAGCTGGCTGGATCAACAAATTATTGCGAGATGTTTACACAACTGGGTCCCCGCGGAGTCTTTTCCACAAAGCTTTGCGCCGCCCCCTCAAATCTGTCCCCTGTCATTCGATGCTAGTACTTCAAGTTTTGCTACGAGATAAAAGTTTCTCTACAAGTCAAGTCTCCAGCTACAATAGCCCGTTCGCAAACCTTTGATTTGGATATATTCTTTGGCCTCGGTTGTCAGGACAAGGTCATAATGAAACTCGCGCATGCTGTAATTCTCTCGGGGATTTTGCTCAACTACATTCTGATCGCGTTCTGTTGCTCACCGCCTGACGGTTGGTTGCCGCTGAGGCCCAGAGCACGAGTAAAGAAGGCAGATATCGTAATTTATGGAACAGTCAGGGCGAGCCGCGGACGAGGCCCGAAGAAAGACCACGAGGGCCTGTACAGCGCTCTCTTTGAAGTTCACTGTATCCTCAGGGGAGGAATAGTCCCTCAATTTATTAACGTCTCCGGCTTTGGATTCGCTGGAGGATTGTGTACGAATTCTGCCGCTTATTTGAACAGAACATATATTGCATTTATTCGCAGAGACGTGGGCACACAGAAAAACAATACTGCGTTCTTTGCTGACGAAGTCAACGTCCAAAGCGCAACAATTCCTATCAAACACAAAGTAAGTAGAGCTGTGCTTAAAGACATTGTGAACATGGCTGGAAAGAATGCTACCTTACCGCTTGGAGCAACAAAAGACAGCTTGCCTGGCTGTCCGAAGGGTTCACCTCAGCCGCTCTTTCATCCTACTGCTATTGTGAGTGGCACAAAGAAAATTATTTGCCATCCCGCCTCGCACAAGCACAAAAAGAGAAGGCGCAAAAAGTGTCATGTTGTCACTTCTCCGTCGTCTACGCAAATGAGTCGCACAACAACAAAACTGTCCTCTCGCCTGAGTGATAAGCGCACGAAATCCAGTTTGCTTACAACGACCGTATTTGGACACGGAAATGTGGATTTTCTGTTGCACAATCATTCCACAAAGTGCGGAGGTTGTTGGACGAGCAATATTTGTTGGTGTTTCGTGTTGATTTTTCACGGTTTGGTGTTAGTGGTCGTAAGATGGCACCAAACTTGATTTATGGCTTTGCTGAGGCAAGGTAAACAAATCGCTAAACAGAGCGATGAAAGTGCGCTTTGACTCATGATCGCGTGGGATTTACAGCGTGCGACTTTCGCGCGATTTTCCGTGTACCTCTTCTGGGATGAATCTGCGTTCAATTAGCAATTGAGCTTTGCACGACCGTGGTTGAACTGAGTAGAACTCATTACTTCTTGCAAACACGCTACTTCAAATGGAGTGGTATCCTCGACACAGTGTATGGCCGAGAGCGCTATGAAACGGAAATGTACATGTATATTAACACGTGTGTTCCAACATTACTAAATTACAACGTCAGGAACATCAGCAATTTGCGGTTGCGGAACATGCTTTGTCGACGCATCTTGCCGCAGGAAAACCTTAATTAAAGTAGTTCATTCGAGAAGGTTTTGATGACGAACTAGTAGCTCGCTTCTTGTTTGGCGACTGTTTAGAGTTTATCCGCACGTAACGGATAACAGCATGTGAAATTCAGTAGTACCTCTTACAGTCCTCTATTATAAGACAGGCAGCCTTAAAAGACGTATTACTACAACAGAACTGAGGTAAAATATATCACTTATCACTCAATATCGGCGTATTTTAAAGCAACGCAGAATGCATATTCGCAGCAACACATAGCTAAGGTCGCCTATGAACTTGTGTACAAGGAATTAATCGATTATTGTTTACAGATAGCCGTGTTTAAAAAACCCCATTAAGTACCCCGTAAATAATGGACATTTCGCAGGGAAAAACTGTTTGGTTAAACTGAAGACTAAGAGACAAGTCCCGCTCTTACTTGATTGTGCGTTAGTTAATTTTGTCCGACATACACGGGAGGGAATAGTTTATCTCGTCTAATCGGAATACTCTTGGTCTTAATGTGCTGTCGATTAGAAATTAATTGGAAGCTTAAGCTTCAACAAACGAAAGAACAAAAGGTGCTTGGACACACGAAGGAGTCTTGAGGAAAACAGGATAAACAGACAGAGGGACTGTAATTAGATCTGCGATATTGTGCTCTTTGAACAAATGGCGTCAAAAGAAACATCAGTAATCCGCTAATTCCGTTTTTATGAAGAGGGATTAATGTCAGTTTGATAGCAAATTATCGGCCTTCGATAACTCATTACACTACAGTAGTTCAGTATTAAAGTACAGCACTCAAAGACAATCCGCGAAGAAGCGGCAATGGCATGACACGCGAGATGTAATTAAAGTTGGTTTATGATCTTTGGGTTCGTGATCTTGTACATAAATAAACTATGAGGTTTAATATGTAAGCAGCGTGAGCACGACAAGGTTTAAATGTACATGAAAGCAAAGCGTTATCAATTCCGCTTGTTTTGTTCAGAGTTTTTCGTTTTTAAAAAAGCCTTACTACTCGCGCATCGGATGAGTTAGCAGCTGTGACCGAAATGCCTGAATGACAAACGTCAAATGAGACTGGCCTTTTTAAGTCCTTCATGCTTTGATCCCTAGCGTTTTGAGCTTTTGATCATGTCCGAAGAATACCGTTAAACGCTCCCTTAAAGCATATAGCTTGCTTGGAGTGACAAACTTCGTTGCTAATGGAGGTATTATTTCATGGACAATTAATCTCTTTGTATCACTATTTTTGCTTTATAACAATGCCGCTTTTAAGGGCTGAAAGCAGCTATCATGCGAGAAGTAACAGGGAGCTGTCTTGTGTCTCGTCAAAACAGATTTATTCCAAGATGATCGGACAAATAGCTCTCAGCTTGAGGCAGACAGGGCACAGAGAAACTAGCAGATTGCATGTTGGAAACCCCTGGAATACCCCTTGAAAAGCCAAGGTTCCACAGAGCAGGGTGAATAGTTGAAATTTCACACATTGCTGACTTAGCGTGCGTTGAATAGTCAAGGCTTAAAAATAAAAAAAATGTAAACAACAACTTGTTTGAAAAAGTCGCTTTCAAAAAACGTGTTTAACGCCCTCCATTGAAATGCTATGGTTTTATGGAGAGTAATAGTGAGTTGAAATTTGAGAATTACGAGACCGTGGACGGAACGGTAGTTGAGATAATTAGGTTAAAAAAAGTCTACCGGGGAAAGACATCCCAAATGTATAACGAACGCTATATTCAACAAATTATCACTGCACCATTGTTTTTCACGAAATTTTGCATCTCATCTTTAATGTTATTTATATACGTAATAGAAATATTCCGTCTTTTCTTTGCAAAATACTTAAAAGTGTCACCCCCGGATAAATCAAATGGGCGTCGTACACATTTGGCATTCACTAATTTTCAAGACAGATTTTATTGCCTTAATTACTGAGCTAAATATCTTGAAAATGAAAATTCGTGCATACGATCAATTCATAAAACGAAGCATGTCTTGGCCTACCTTGGCCATCTTGGTGGGGCTGATTAAAACACTGGAATATTTTTCTGTTGGGCCCACCTACGTTGTTGGTGCGGTCAGTAACACGGGTAACCATACCGAACTTGACATTGTAATGTCAAGTGACGCTTTTAGGCGTTGAGGGAAATTATACAAATGGCGGCACGGCCATTGAAGTAACCCGTGGTTTAACGAGACAGTGCCCAAAGCAATCGCAAAATGGGCACAGCTACAGCGCCGCCCGTGTGTATTTATCATTTATATTCTACTAGAGTCTTTGAAATATTGTTTGGAAACGGATCCCAGTTCTGAGTAGTTCTATATCGAATGGCCATAGTTCTTCACCTCTTGAATTCACTTTTGCCTATTAGTTAGCTGTGGGAGGCGCGGTGGCCTCATGGTTAGTGCGCTCGTCTCCGATCGAGCCCTGGCCGGGGACATTGTGTTGTGTTCTTGGGCAAGGCACTTTACTCTCACATTGCCTCTCTCCACCCAGGTGTATAAATGGGTACCGGCGAATTTAATGCTGGGGGGTAACCCTGCGATGGACTAGCATCCCATCCAGGGGGGAGTAGAAATACTCCTAGTCGCTTAATGCTAAGGAAACCGGGATAAGCTCCGGCCTGATGGGCCACTTGGCTCGTATGCAGACTTACCTACCTTTACCTATTAGTTAGCTATTTGACAATTTTAGAACTGCTCTGAATAAATGAAGCCCATACTAGTCCGGATCCACTTTCATGTGATAGAATTTTAGAAATACGATGAGCTCTGACATCTACCCCCGCCTATGGTTTAGTTGACTTCTAAGACGGCAAATAGAGAGCTTATATTAGAGGACGAAAATCGCGTTTATTCTAAACCATTTTAAAACATAAACAAGTAGTCTGCGTGAGAAGAAAAATGCTGTTTACTATTTTCAAATATCGTTTTTGGTTCAAGAGAAATTATAAAGATTGTTAATTAGCCAAGTGATGACGTCATACGCTCATCCAAATTTTGACCAAATACGATAAAAAGCTGATTATACTGGGTTCCAGACCTCTCCAACATTGAAAGCTTTCCTGGCCGCCTTTAGCGTTCCATTTTGATATTTGCTTATGGCATAATATAAGTCATCCATGATTCAGCGAGCATATAAATCATGTGGATGGGGACTGAAAACAAAAACAGTGAGTTGCCATGGGACCGAACTTTTATAGCCATAGATGTGTTTCCTTTAGAGCTATTAGCCTACCAATGGTCTGCGATGCAAATTGGCCAAGGTAGCGCTATTTTATATACTTGATGCAATATTGGCTTGAGTGTATGCATGACGTCATCGGTCTCATTTGTATATTTTACACATTTTTTAAAGTTAAATATCTCCAGAACTGATGGGGATATTTGCAAACGGTAAACAGCGTTTTTATTCTTTCATGGAATTCTATCTGCTACACCTAAAAAATCAAGGGGTAAAGCTTTGATCATAGTTTTACCTCAGAATTTTGCAGTTGTCTAGATCTGTTCAGTGCCATTGGTCTAAGCTAAATACCTAACGCCATAAAAATACGAAAAATTTGCCGCCGTCTTCACGCTCTCCAAAATTGGCAAAACCAAGCCACTTTACGTCAGTTACACAGTAGTGCAGAGGACAGCAAAGAAATATACAGCCATTGTTATTCTGGTCAAACCTTCTGTTTGATGGCTTTTTCTCTGCCGTTTATACAGCTTTGTTTAAGCTCTCTTTTGCTTCAGTTCGTTGAGAACATGTTTTATAAACCGATGCCAGATTGAGAGCATTTCAATGTTTCGGAGAAAAAGACGAGTGAATAATGTGTTCGGAATGCTTAATGTAATTAGTATATGTAACTTGCCATGCACTGCATGCGCGCGGCGGAAACTTTCCCCTCCATAGAAGCTTCCTAACTCCTCCCTAGGAGAGAGGAAAGTGAAATGGGAGTCATGGGAGTAGGAACTAGGCGCGTGGCCGAGGGAAGGGGTGGGGGAAGATGGGCCCAGCCCCCGAACTGCCAGCCTACACGGTCAGAGCAGCACTAAAGGGGCCTCTGCGAAAGAGAGAGAGGCGGAAACATAGGCGAAGCTTGTATACGAGCCGGTTTCAGTAGCAAAAGGCAATTAGGAGTATTTCTATACCCCACTAGATGTCCCCAGCATTAGAATGCCGTCCGGTCATCCTTTGAATTAGTTTGCAAGCATCAGAATACCCATTGATTCACTTGTCTAGAGAGAGACACTGTACATGCATGTGAGAGTAAAGTGCCAGACTTACGTACATGTAAAAGGCAAATGGCGATATGCAGTACGCAGATAAATAACCAACGTTACTCGACATGGCTGACGTTATATAATCCGCTTGTGACTTAACTGTACTGAGCATGTACATGGTGGACAAGTTGTACACATGGTTTTGAGATTGATAATACAGAGTCGCTGCTGAACTGTTCCGTCCCACTTACTGTACTTATACTTGATAACTGACCCGATGTAACACCAATGGCTTGGTGGCTGTGAAAGAAATAATCGTATCACGTATCCTCCGGCATTGATCATGGCTTATACAAAGATATACATGTAGCACTGCTGTCGTAAGCAAAGTTTACGAATTCCATTTTCACAGGCAAATTTTATTCAGTTTGCATTATTCGTTGTAATAATACTGAGTATCTTCGTGTTAGCTGTAGTCATGTCAGTAATCGGGCAAAACTCGATGTGTACAGCTGTATCTATTATAACGACATGCACTTGATGAATAAAGCAATGTTACGAAGAAGCTTGTAGAAGCCGTTCGCTTCAAGAGTCTGCGTCAAACTTACGAGTTGGGAAAGACATTGCTGAAAGTAACCCACCAGGGAAAAGACTATTACACTTATTCCAGAGATGGACTTCTGTATACAATGAACTCAGATCTCACGTAAAATGCAATTTTCTGACCAGTTATATTGCCCAAAACGTGTCTGTGTGGGTATCAATGCAAGCGAATGATATTGAAATTCCTTCAACTAGGACTATATGAAACATATCAGCTAGAGAGGAGAATTTCTATTTTGACACCGAGATTTAAAATGTTCAGTATATTAATTAAATTGTTTCACCGCCCGTCCAAGTCCCGTCCAGTAAGTTCTGCAGGTTTAGTAAATCAGAAAAAGACTGGATACGAATAGAACCAACAGAGCACTTGAACAGCACGCATGCGCTGAATCGACGTAAGGTTTACACACGCCATCGTTAGTGCCGACGACTCCAAGCGGCATGTGGGCATTCCGACCAATGGCTTCAAAGATTGGATCCAGTGCACTCTCGTTGTGTATCTCTGTAGCGGCTGGCTGATAGTTAATCGGGTTGATTTTAAACACAATGTTACCAGTTGGGTTTTCCAGCCTAAGGAGTAGAAAAATTATTTTCTTTTACAATTTTTTTTAATGTAGGCTATTTTGCAGACATTCGAAAAGGCCCCTTCATCGCTGGACTAAATTGCTTGAAATACCATGTCATGTCTGCATTTGTTTTAGTTCGATGTCGCACAACAAATTAAAATGCTGATTTTACTATTATTATATATCGACCTTGTTTAACGGAATTGTTATATAACGAAATGCACTCTCTAGTTTTTACCAGCTAACACAAGAACAAGTCATTAGAATCCGTGAAAGATTTGGGTGAACTGATTCCATAACTAGACGCTTGCCAAAGCAGATAAAACAAACAAACAAACAAACAAACAAATAAATAGATAAATAAATAAATAAATTTAAAAAAATGAAAGGAGCCTTTGAAGAAATGCGTCTGTGGAAAAACACTGTTGACAAGTTTGGGAAATAAAACTATAGAAAATACAGCCAATTAGAATACAGAGAAGCCATCCAATCAGTCTTCATCATGCAAGTATCATGCACAAAGCGATGTCGTATTGATTGTGTTGCTCACTGTATTTTCTATGGCATGGTATAAAACAGTAATGCCATGCTCTTTCGTAGTATCTCATGAATATCCCACTTTTCACTTGCATTATTATATCCCTCAGTTAGTACGCGCGCTGTGATTGGTCAATTTAGCGGGCCGCATTCTCCCGTAGGACCTACTAAAATTTAAAGTTGGCTCTGTTGCCAAACTGTTTAGTGATTTCGCCAAGTGAAAGTTAAAAACTTTCTTTTGCTCTAAATTGTCTTAAAGCGTGTTAACGACTTTAAAACAAATTTAAAATTGGCTCGTTTTGCTTTCGAGGTGCGTCAGAAATTTGAAGCCGTTCCCCATGAATAGAAAACCCGTCCAGAAACCCGTCAGACACACAGGAGAGATACAAGAAATAAATATATTATTAACCTCCTCTTTGCGGTCCATACTGCATGTCAGTTGTGGGTCTTCGTTTTTTCCCTTCGATTTATGGAAATCAATCAGGGGACAACTCGGTTTCGTAACTTACAGTACGGCCCTCGAACTCGGTTAGTATGAGGTATTTCCCTTGGTTTACACACTCGCCTGAAGACTCGTGTGTATACCGTGGGATAGTTCATGGTATATCACACGAAAGCGTTGCATAACTGGTATATAGTATAGCTTAGTTAATTTCAAGTCCAGGGGCGTAGCTAGGGGGTCCTAAAGTGCCCGTGACCCCCCGTTTTGTAAGCCATTTTAATGCAAGCAGCCTACAACAGGTGGCGAAAACGACAAGACAATCTGGTGAATACACTCACTTCGACTAGTTCGACACAGTGTGGCTCCCTTAAAAAAACTGGCTTCACTCCTTAAGTCAGGAAGTATATTCTGATCGATCGTCTTTTTTAAAAAGTAAATAAGCTGGCTAACCTTTACTTGTCTGAAACTAATAAACTTAAGTTGAGTGGAAGCCAAGAGGACAAAAAGACTTAGAGAAACTGACTTAGCTAGCGAATACGAATTTCGACCTGTTATTGAGTGAAATGAATGGGATTTCCGTAGGACAGAATAATTACGAACATTTTTATATGGGAAAACAGCCCAACTTACATAATACAGGGCGGAACGGTTTTGACAATCTGTGCTTATGATTTACAATCTGTATTCCTTAGCCAAAATATATTAAGTGAAATTACTAGTGAATAAATTAGCACAATTTTCCAATGAATGCAAATCTAGAATGAATAACGAAATCTTACCGTTGGATAAAAATCAGGTACTTAAGCATATTGTACGCGTGATGGTCGTGATAGGATTCATCCAAACAGACTCCCTCGCCATGACCAAAACCCTGCAGAAACACATACTGCGGTACGGAACCTCCTTTCATCACGCAGATAACCTTGATGATGGCGTTGTAAAATTCCGAGCTGCAATTATATGGAGGCGTAGGCGAAACAGTCGTCATGTTAGTGGTGGGACTGGTCGAGTTGATTGTTGAAGGAGACGAAGTTAGTACTGTGGCGTTGAGCGTTCCATTTGTCGAGTTGACTCCGCTCGGAGATTGCGTTGGAGTTGTCAGCAGCGCTGTTGTTGGCTTTACAAAGCCAGGTTTCCAACAAGGACTGCTGGATACTTCCCCATAAATAACTATGTCAGATTGGATGGCTCGCTCAACTAAGCCTTTCCTCCTCCAGGCTTTTGACTCTTTTGGGTGTTTGCAGATTGCGTCGCTCGATTGCAGCAAGGACGCGACGAAAAGCGCCGTGAAAGTTACGGTTGCCATCGCGGGCAGTAAAATTTTGAACACAGTAACAAATTGATTTGATCAATGAAACGAGTTAGCGTTGGGAAGAACAAAAACTTATGAAAATCTCAGCAGTAAAAAATCCTGGCTTCTCGCCTATACACTTAACAGCATTCTTCAATTCGACTGTTGCAATGTTTACATGTCCAGAATGTGAAATGATGCCCATATATACCTGTCACCTGTTGTAAAGGGTGTTGGCATATAATATTGGCCTTTAATCATTAATGTAAGACCTGCCTTGTTCGCACGCTTGTTACATTGAGAAAAATAGCCTTTCTGATAGGGAACAATAACCTCTTACTAACAGAGAGCGAGGGCCGTACTGGGGAATATTGGCCCGAGTTCGTGGCAGTATGTGCGCTCGGTCCGTACAAAAACGACCGAGGGCCAATATTCGCCAGTACGGCTCGAGCAAGCTCGGTAAATAAGTAGTTTATTATATGGCACTCGGGCCATGTTTGGTTTGAATTTGCCGGCTTTCGAAAACAAAAAATACCCAGCCTATGACCGTTTCCATGGAAACGGTCCGTATGGTGAAATCCCGACCAAGAAAGAACCAATCAGAACGCTCAGATTTCCCTTAAGTCTACCTTTTTTTTGTTATTTGTTTATTTTTTATTTTGCTACCGACACGTTACAATACTTAAAGAACACGAGTTACTAATTTCAGTTTACAGCTAATATACAACATACCAGAAGGAAACAAAGAAAAAGTTACAATTTACAAAAGACTACTAGCTCGTAGTAAGTTACTTAAAAACACGAAACAGTACTTACAATAAAATACTTACAAGGACTTATTTACAAAACGAAAAAGTATTATAAAATAAAAAGCACAGGAGACCAACTAAATGTAGCATATGGCAAGGTTAATTTCCTACTACGTATTTAAAGCAGCTAGCCAGTTTGTCCCTCTCCCTCGCAATATGGAGTTCGATATTATACACACGTCTTATCCTGGCAATAAAGCCTCTCAACGAAGGTAAACTTCCAAGGCATTTCCTTACATAAATATAGTATTTACCTGAAAGTATAACATGATTGATTAAAAGGAAATCTTCCATTTCTTCAAAAATCCCTAAAAACAAACCTATCTCGCCGAAGGATTCCTTAAGACTACCTTGCCATATAATAATTACCTTTATTTTAGTGATATAATATAGCTTTGTTCCATAGAGGTAAGGACACGATAAAAACAGTCCTTTTCTGAAGGTGACTTCTCTGTCAGAAGTGCTAATGAAATGTTGTTATCGTTGAACATTCATTCAGGCTGAAAATACGCAATGAATTGCACTATTCTTCTTGAGTGTGTTTGTCAACAAGATAGTTTAAAAATGATCAATCATTAACTCTTTTATCTTAGGATTTAAAACATAATGTTATCGGTTCACCAGACCTCCTCGGCTTCATCAGAAAGACATACACATCCGATGGGCGTTTTGTTACATGGCTGACAGAATTTTTGTCTCTATGTATTACTTGGATACGAACAATTTTTGACCGTTGTGAAAACGTCTTAGTCAATGGGAATGAAAACTGTCTCTTGAAACAAGCCTCATTAAGCACTTGGGAAGTGGGTTTAGTAAGGTTCAGTTTGCAAAAGACACAGGATGTAGATACACTGTGTGGGCACGAAATTTAAGCAGACAAAAATTTTGTGCTTGCCTTGGTACCCTCACCCTCCCATAACATAGGTATCCGGCTCTATTAAGACCTTCTCGTTCAAAGTCGTTATTTTTATACCCAAGAACTTTCGTGACTGTTATGTTTTTCGTGCAAGAAAACACACGTCCACAACTCAAGATGGCTGACTCAAGACGCCTGTTTAATGAGTTTGCGTGAGCAACAAGATTGATCACTGCATTGCACACGAGGACTGCTACTACATATCACAGACCACGTGCAATTGAACGCCAGTTTATTTCATTATAGAATCTGATTATAGAAAGTCCAACCCGTTGTCGTCTGAATTTTTTTTTACCTGGCGCAAAGTTCAAAGCTTTCTATCGTCTGAATTTATATTTTTTCTATTTGGCAAAACAATGTCATTTGTCTCTAACATTTACACAACACTTTACGTAAACCGTTAATTGCTATCAGACAACTAAGAAAAGGACTGCATGGAAAAATATTAAACATTCTAAGTACAAAGTTCGTTGAGTTAAATTTTTACTTCTATGATTTGCTAGCAGTAAGGCTGCATAGATTCTCTCTTGGGGTTTTTGAGTCTTGAAAGAACATCGAATTATAGTGGAAGCTGCCTCTAGCTGTCCGAAATAATATACTTAGTATTCCAAGGATCTTACCACTCTTAAGACCTAGAGAGTTAGCTGAGTTTAATCTGGGTTTGGTTAAAGGAAGCAGTGTCATCAACTCTAATAAGCAGTACAAAGTATTTGGTTTTGTTCAGTTCACTCTTCGAGGAAAACTAAAGCCTCGTTATTGGCGCAGATTTGTTTTCCCTTGCTTGGCGCTGACTACATGCTTTTACTATCAAATGTGATTGCTTCATTGCATTCATACGCGGCTATTTTCATTTGCTGTCAGCGGTGTCCTTAGTTCACATCAGTTTACTTGTTTGTTTTTCTTTTGAGTGTTATTGAAGAATTAACTGTAAGCTATGCTCAATTAAAAGTTGATCATGATCAGTAAAGGGTGAAAGGTTGAATAACATTTTAGTTCATCACTGCGTTCGGTGAAAAATCTTTCAGGTTAATTTAAGGGAGTACAATGTTTAGCACGATTTAAAAAGTCAAAATTCGATTGAGACCTTAAACTGTGGTTTATGATCCATGTAAAACGGCACAGCTGACGTTATAATGCATATAGGACAAAAGCAAAACAAGGAACAAAGGAGTCATTTGCATCTTGGACAAAGGGGTAAAACAATAGGATGTTATTGTTCGTTTTACGCCGAGCATGAGCCTAAAATGTGGCCTACATTTGTTACTTATTACTATGCTAATGAAGTGAAGCAATGGAAAAAGTGTTGTAGCACAAAGCTGGATCTCAAAGTGAACTGAAGCCTGGCTTACGTTTTCAAATTGTATTGTTGCGATAACATCGCAACAATTTGCTCTCTCTTCTAACTTTTTGCACGTGCTCTAGGCCGAGGCCGTATGAGCGAATGTGAATTAGTCAAAAGTTTAACATCATTCTGGCAAAAAATGTAGCAACATTATTTTGACTGGCTGTCCGATTAAAAAGAAAGCAATCCACACGTAAGCAGGAGTACCAGTAAAACAAAAGACACGTTCACTCGATAAGTCCCTGCGCCCGCGATATATGGGGTACAAATACTGTCAGGTTCTTTCACTCCTGTAGGCGCGTGCGCATGGCCGCCAGTCGCCTGAAAGACTGGTTCAAGATACTTCTCATCAATAATCTCTGTTGCTGAGTATTGCATGTTGACGTCATGAGGCCAAAATCCTTGAGAGTCACTGGCAATTGTGTGTCTGCAAGAAAAAGTATATCGGTTATTAGAGACAGACTCAACATAAACTATGACCAGTGTTTCATGAAATGAGAGTAAATACAAAGAAACCTCTGAGTCTTATGTTGATGTTTTGCAATTTAAATAAATCTGATTTAAGACCGGCACTTTCAAATTTTTACTTCAATTATTATAATTTTGCAATGGACTCATCTCTTAGATCAAGCCAACGGACTAGGCGATTAAATTCAGATTTGAGAGACTGGGAGCGAGATCAGAGCGGAAAGACAACGGCGCGCTTTTCCGTGAAAACGAATTTCAAACAATCAAGAACGAATCTGGTCTAACTAACCGTAACTGAGATTTAATAACTGCAACGAAAAGCTGTTATAATTCTTCAGTAGTTTTAGAGCATGTGCAAAATTACTGTAGTTAATAATTTACGAGTCAAACAGGTGGAAAACCCACCCGAAAGCATATTTAATCTAATGTCTACTGTAAATGTGAATTAAAGAGTACATAGTCTATTTATATCTTTTGGCAATTTTCATGTACGTATCACAAAACTCAAGAGAAGTACAGAGATCCCGATTCCTGGCGCTAAACAGAGGCCAATCTGAAAACCAGTCTAGAAGATTTGGACGAATTATTCGCTCGTAAAATAAGGCAAACAAAAGGAAAATCCATGCTTTACTGCTTGGTGCGCATTTTGGAAGTATTCAGACAGCGAGATCGACCTCTGTTTCATTGTCTGCTCTAAGCTTTATTGACGAATTCAAAATAATTTTATACTGAAAATAAGTTGATATATATGTAACTGATGCCTCAATTTGACCGGAAAAAAATAACAGAAAGGCGAACATGACTGGAAAGATGAGTCGTCAATCAAAATTCAATTTTCATAGACTCAGCTTAAGCAAAAGAAACAAAAAATAGCTAACAAAGCGGCAACAGATTAAAAAGAGTCTAAGGTTTCTCAAACTCACCGGCCGAGGAAGATCAGGTAGTTTAGTCCTTTGTATACATGGAACGACTGCACTGTTTCCAAGAAATTGTATATTGCATTGTAGTATACGCACTTCTCCGGACCAAAGCCGAACGAACGCAAATGGATTTGGTGCGGAATAGATCCCCCTTTGATCACACAAGAGACATTCAATGTTACGTTGTACAGACCACGCATTAGGCAGATATCTGTCATATTTCTCTCTGTCATGTTTCCCTCTGTGATATTGACCAAGGTTTTGGGCGTTACTTCTTGAACGGTACTTGACGAGTTTGTTGCGTTAGTCGGAGAGACTGTCGTGGTATTTTGTGCCACGAAGACTGGCTTAGTGCATGGGCTTTCCACCACAGTGCCGTAAATGACAATGTCAGCTTCAGCTGCTCTCTGCGATAGAGACTTGGGTAGCCAGTATGGATTCTTGTACAGCCGCTCACAAAATGCGTCTGTCGCATGTAGCATTGCTGCGACGCAAAAAAACGCTGCGAGACAAGACATCGTGTTGGGCTAACCTTGCAATAAAGTTAAATATAATTTTGAGTTCGAATCGTGAGAGCGTTCGTTATTTAGATGAAATCTTTTCTTGTATTTCTTGCTGCACTTTGTTCGAAAGATGACTTGTAAAGTGTTTTAGGCCATGCCCAGCTACAACTGAGACGGCTTCAAAGCAGCAGAAAATTCCCCACAAGGACATTTTCGTCATTTCTTTCAATGGCCAATAAGAACTCTTGATAATTACTTGGGTGTGGTAGGAGAAATATATGATTTATAATTATCAAAATCACCTGCGTCAACTGTTGCAGGTTCATAACTCCCCATATTGTATCTCAATGACATATTAGACATTATTCCCAAAGTTAATTCAGTGCTTCGTGGTGTGTAAATGCAAGAAAGGCAATGCAATTGTTTTCATTTGCTTTCTTTCATTTCAATCTACCAGAGTTTCGTTTAACCGTGAAGAATATATTCGTCGAAATTGGATTTTAGAGCATTTTTTTGCTCCCTCTTAGGGACACACAGGGAAATTCAATTAAAGAACTGCTTGTAGCTTAGGTTGTTGGTAAATATAGAGGATTTAACACTGCTGTATTTGCATCGACAGGTGTTTACTGTGCATGTAAACAACGTGAATCTCTGGTTTAATTAATTCCTTATTTCATCTGCGTTTAAAAACCATATA
This sequence comes from Catalaphyllia jardinei, assembly GCA_022496165.2. Lineage (NCBI taxonomy): Eukaryota > Metazoa > Cnidaria > Anthozoa > Scleractinia > Caryophylliidae > Catalaphyllia > Catalaphyllia jardinei. The sequence continues at coordinate 44,693,737 of CM042746.1, forward strand.
GCGACAAATTACTTATCGTTAACAAAAGAAACTAAGTCGATCGTATCATAGAGCGGTTTTTACTTGAGTGTTCCCGGTAGTTCGCATGTGATTTGGTTTTCATTACTACGCCAAGAGACCGATCATTTTACAGCTGTTTTGTCTGCTCGGTGACCTGGCCTTTGGAATGGCAGCGAGGCTGCAGGTGACCTTGTTTTGATACAGACCTTACTGCTCTTGTTGTGTATATCAAATTGTTAAAAAAGCTAGAGTGAGGCCTCTATCAAGGCAAGGTCAGCCTCACTGCCATTCAAAGGTCAGGTCAGAGAGCGGACATCTTTGACATTGTCTATTAGAAAATGTTTCATGCCACCTTCTCATCCAATCAGAAGTCAAAACCAATCGTGATTAGCTGGCACACGTTTTCCCGCACCTCGTGCAAGCTATGCCTGTATTTGCTTCGAGTTTTTACTTGTGATTGGCTGAAGTGGTTACGTTGGTTTAGGCTTTACAACACCAGTTGAGCTGCACTTGGAATCGTTCTCTGGGCTATGGGCATGATTTGAGCTGTTTACCTATTGTTTTGTGTCGCCAATTTTAAAGCACCTTGCAAACGGTCTAGGTTGCCCCTGCTACACTCAATTGCCAACTTTTTTGACAGGGTTAAATAAGGATATTTAGAGCTTAAAAAGGCTATCAGCTTCTCCGCCTTCAGATCTCTCAATATCTTATTGCCTTAATCGGTAAACCAGCCCTCTCATGCAAAAATGGCTGTGACACAACTCCTCTACAGTTCCGGCCTGCCACGAGAATTGCTTTTGACAATAGAAATCTTGGAAATAAATAGAGTCTCCCAGATATAGTGGCATTGTGTAAAAACATTGGTATTTAAAATTTGAAAACCTGTACATATATCTGTTCCACAACACTATCTGTTCGCGGCTTCTTCGGAAAGCTGCAGTTTACTTCTCGGACCTAAATGCCTTCGTCTTTCAAATAACGGTGGATACCTTCATGCCAAATTAAGAGTTAATGTTTATGTATTAGTTTTCCACAAGGGATAGCCATAGCTAAAACTATGTCTTCGACTATTTACAGTGTTAAAGAAGAAACTTATTAGTATATCAAGAGACACTCTGTGATGTGTTATACACCGTTTATTTCTCTTCAGTTATGATTCCAGTTACAATTAAAATTATTGGGAAATAGCAACTCTTTGCATGCTGTGTATCTGTCATATTTCTTCTATATGAGGCTCACTTAATTTATCTGAAAAAAGGAAAACAACAACAAAAATGCAATTACTTAGAAAACCATCTCAAAGAAAAGTCTTCCAAAGGAAAACATTTGAAAGCATCTGAAATCTGGGTAAAGATCAAGTAAAATTTCAAATCAGTTGAGGTCAGGTCCTTGGGCGTCATAGTTTCGTCGCTCGTAGAACACCGCGTTCTAATACCCCTGAAGGCTACATTAGTTTGACACACAAGGGAATTACCGGTTTTTCCTACTCAAAGTTTAGCGAGTCTGGTCTCAGTTTTCGCTTATGTCAATGTAAAGCGCAACCCAAGCTAACCCAATTGGGCACTTGGCAAGGCGCAGTCTGATTAGCTCCCAGGCAACAAACTTGGGTAGAATTTTCCAAGATGCGTGTTCTATGACGTGCTTTTAATTTAACTTGATAGATCTAAGATCCTTGAGGATTTCAGTAACAGAGGACTAACAAATGGGGAATTATATTTAACAAGCGGCCGTCCTCGTGTTAACAACTACACGCTAAATATTGAGTAGTGTAGGCTGAGTAAGTGAACAGCATTTTTGATAGCAAGCTTGTAGATTTATTCTACAACTCTTCTCCTCCTACTCGAACAGGGTAACAAAACGTGACCGCTAACCGTACCTGACGCGAATAGCTGAATTAACGAAGTGCACTGATCATAAGCTAAAGTACTTCTGTACCCCCGACACCAGTTGCAATGAAGAAATCTTTTTTATCGTATGTATTTCAAACCTTGTTATTCACTGACTCAGGCGCCAGCTGTAACAGTCACAGTAATCTCCTTGGTAACCACGTTTACTGTATTGGCCGCCGTACACTTATAAGTCCCAGAGTCAGAGATAATCGTCCCGGAAATGACGTATTCTACGCCTGTCATCTCCGATTCCAGGTCAGAAATGCTATTGACTGTCACTCGGTCCGCCGAAGGCGAGGAACCTGGGAACAAAGTACATTAAATGACGATACCTTCAGCATGATTATTATTTGATTTAAGATATTTATCTTTGCTCAGCTTTGGCCTCATCACTTCATACATTATTATGGTGCTCCTGGAATAAACTAATGGTCGACTGGTTCGGGGAAGATGTGTTGCAAAGATGAATAAACGTTTTCTCTTGATTATCGATAATAGTTCATATTTGCTTTGGTTTTGCTTTTTTAAGGCAACGTGATTGTCTTAAAAAATTTGCGCTACTTTACCATCCAATCGATAGTAAGACCAAGTACAAATTGTGATTGGCTCCACTGGCACTCACCTGGCGTCAGCTACAGGTATTTGCTTGGAGTGTTGATTGGCCCCAGTCCTCTGTGACTGACCAGACTGATTATTTTTGTTTCGGCCATTTCCGAGTTATCCTGTGCCTCTGTTTCAAAACGAGTCTTCCTGCAAAACGTTTCTTGCAAAAATGAGTTGGATTTGCATGAAAATAAATCTAGTTTTGGCAATGAGGCAAAAAGCAGCTCGGAAATGGCCTGTTGGAAACTGTTCTAAACCAGCGTTTTTCTCTGTCGTGAAGGTAACTAGTTGCAGACTCACCGCCGACTTTGCTCCATGTTGCAGTAGGAGCTGGACTTCCTTCAACGTTACAAACGAGAGAAATGGTTTCGTTTTCCTTCACAGAAACGGCTGCATCAGGTACGGTCCCGGTGATACGGGCAGGAGCTGACAACAAAGAACAGGGATTTCACTTCCAGTAAATGAGAGGTCGAAATGTTTTACGGACCGAACAAATAGAGCCTCCCCTCCCCCTCAAAAAGGTGAAATATACCAGGAAATAGACCCCCTCGCGTAGTTTGCAATTTTAGTTCAAAACTATAAACATATACGAAGATATGTAGACCTCCCAACCGCCAATGGTTTGTGACCCAACCGGAACTTAAATTTTACGTTTTCGGATGGCTAAAATGCAGTGAAAAAGAAAACGATATACACTTTTTCTATTTCTCTATCATGATCTCTTGTAGATTTCGTGAAGCAAATAATAAAAAAGATATCTGTCATATACATTTGTACGGGTCCTGAAACCCCATGACAACCATACGCGACACTACCATGAGCCTTGCATACGGCTGGTGCACCTAAAATTTGTATTGACCAATCAAGATTCAGCAGGCGAGAAAAACTTTACTGTCCTGACGTCAATGTAAGTAAACAGGAAAGGCATTCAAATCGGGAAATTTTCTCACTATTAAATATTCACGAAAGGAATTTACAATTCCAAAAACTATATCAGATCGTAAAAAGTGAAAAATACGAAACATTTAGTCTCCAAGCTTCTAATTTGGCGCCAAAAATGGGTCGCCGGCGTCCGACAAGGCAACTCACTCGTACATAGTTCGTCGAGTGTTGCCAGGTAGGGTAACAGTTGTGTTATTTTGAGCAA
>CM042746.1:44699875-44706077 GCA_022496165.2 Catalaphyllia jardinei
CATGCCGCCTGTTGTTGTAAAGACAGTCTCTTCTTGTATACCTGCTTGAGGTCCAGATCTCTATAAGAATCAGCGTTGGGGTGAACATACCCGTACGTTGAAGAACGCTGACCTTTGCCTTTCCCAAAAGCCTCTGGTATGGATGTCTAGGCGAGCGTCGGGAGCTCTGTTACTCTGTTAGCTCCGCTTGGCAGCGACTCTCCCGTAAGTTCTTGGAGGACGGGCCCAATCTCGACATCATTGCAGACCATGCTAAGCATGTCTGCCTCAAGATCTCTTAGCTCATTATGGCGCTGTATTATGAAGCCGCCACGCCTGCAGACCATGGCATGATCAAAATTAAAGACATCGCCACACACGCAAATAGATGGCTTGTCGGCGATTTCCCAATCATATCTGAGCTTTAGAGCGTCTCGAAACTCGCCCTTGTTCAAAGTGAAGCCCATTTCATCGATCGGTATGACTGCCAGCCAATTTGCACCTTTTTCAGAAGCAAGTTCAACAGCACGCTGTGTCTTCAGAGTAAGAGAGTTCTTGATTTCATTCAGTTTTGTTCGAAGCATTCCGTTTTTCTCTCTTCGCACACTCTGCTGTAGTGCGCTAACAATGGTATCGTCTGGTGTTTCATGGACTTGTGAAACAGTTTTCTCGACTAGTGGCGCTGCGGTCTTCATTGACGCTTAGTACTGTAGATCTGCATCCTGGCTTGGATTTATTATTATTATTAATAAATCCATTTATTATTATTTATAATAATAATAATAATAATAATAATAATGACGATGATGATAGTAAATAAGCGCTCATTTACAAAGCTCAATGGCGCTTTACAGTGTCTGTGATTAATAATGGTAATAATAGTGAGTGGAGTCCAATTCAGTCTGTAATCATACAAGTGATTAACAAAATCGGACGACGGCAAAGCGGGAGTTCGATTTGTTAGTCACTCGTATGATTACAGACTGAATTGGACGACACGATGTCCTTTTACCAGTTAATCATAACAATTTCAATATCCTACAACAGTGAAAGTTCATTTGAAAGAGAGCTTTTAGTAGTCATTTTCAAAGTTTTCCAAATTGCCCTCGTCGCTTCGCGGCTCCGGCAATTTTGTGAAAACTTTGAAAATACGCGTGAAATTAATCCTTAATTGCACCCGGGCCCATGCAATTACATATACGAATTGGACGACACGATGTCCTGTTGCCAATCAACCTATTAATCATAACTAAACCTCCACAATTTTATAAAATCAGTCTCTTGAATTGGTTACTATAGTGATTATAATCATTGTTGTGATTGGTGGATTTAGTGGAGAGGACTTAAAATGATTGGCTCAAGAAACTGTCCGATTACAGGTTTCCGATTACAGCCAACTGTCCGATTACAACTTTGCAGATTAATTAGAGCAAAATACAGCATTTTATGCACCAATCACATTTGAGGACATTGTAATTGTTATGATTATTCTTGAAATAATGAAAAACTTTATTCGATAATTGTTTATTATTTGCAGTTTTCAGAGTGGACATTGATATGAAAATAACGATTTAATCAACGAAAACAATTGTCACGTGATACTTACAGCATACATCATTGCCCAACAGGATTGTTCCACCTGGACAGGGTGAACCAGTGTAAGTCACATACCCTGAAGGAAAGAAACAAATTACCCCAATGTAAAAAGCTAATTGCAAAAATGCGTGACTATCCTCAATTTTCTCTTCGCATTCAAATAACAATTGCTTAGACGTTTCTCCCACATAGTCCCATTTCGGGCGAAATACTTTTGCATTCAGTGTGCGGATAGCATTTAGTAATATATAGGGCCCTTATGACGGATTAGTATAATTTCTGTAATCCTTCATCTCCTCCAGGTACCCGGCGTACAAGTGTCTGCATGCTTTCAGTTAAAAACAAATGTGTTTATGTTCGGAATTTGTATTTATCGTCGAAGTTTTTTCCCCTAGGGATTTTACGTCACATCTCGGTATTTAAGCCTTGTCGCCTCTCGCGTTAGTCACTCGACACAGCCAGTTCAAGTTCTAGCTCGCACCTGGCTGAGCTTAATTTTTTCTAGTATTCTGTTTACATTTTGTTTCGTAGCTTACAGTGATGTATTTCATTTTTCTCCGCCACTACTTTATTGCTTGTATGTTAGCCTTTTCTTTCTCTCGTCTCCAATAAACACAACTGGTCGTGTCCTTCCTACTGCGCTTGTTGTTTTTCTGCTTATTAGAACTTAAACGTTTTCTCTGCGACGGAACGCAGTGACGTAACAGAGAATGACATTTAGACAAACGACTTACCCATGCAGTCCGGAACTTTGTACAGGATGGACACGTAATCATTTTGCGACACCCACTTATTATCTATACATCTGTAGAAAGGATTCTGGAATAAAGGTTGTGCTCCAGCAGGGGGTGGGTTGAAGAAGTATCCCATGTCACATCTCAGCTGTAGAAGGAGTCCTAGCTTAGTTGCCCAGCCCTTCTTTGGATTAGGAATGGTCTGACATATTGCTCCTGAAAACCATATACAAAACATATTAACTGGTTAGTGACTGGGCAGTTTACCAGGGAATAATAAATATATATATGACAATATTCACAGAGCAAGCCACATTAATCTTAACTGGTTTTCGTGCGGTTCCCTCTATCCAAGGAAAATTGGAATTTGGAGATGTTGGTTTTTTGTGGAGGAAGGAAAAATCGAAAACCTCTCGTAGCAGGAGAAGAACCAAAAACAAACCGGCAACCTACATATAGCACTGCTCTCACCATGCACTGCGCCATCTGCGATCCCCTAAATGACCCACTGTTTCCTATGAAATCTGGAGAATTATTTAACGATTTTTGAGTGCGCCTAGGATACCATATGATAAGAAACAATTAACGAGACGCGTAGCGTCGATTTTATCATAATCGTCCCTTATCCAAGAAGAGTAAACAAACAAGGCTTTCCGCTGAAATATAATAATCTAAGTGAAACTTGAATCACTCTTGTTCTATATAAGATTGAATACAGACTAAAAGAACCAATCAGAGGCCTAGACATGTTTTATCCAAGGCTAAGAATGTAATAATCTCATGACACCACATTAATCAGATGATATTCTTTAAGAATAATCAGGATCTTTGCTTCATTATTCCACAAATATTGCATTCTTAGTTACATTGGTTATTCAGCGCTTTGCAAGACGTCCGATGTACAGAATATTTTCAAGTCAAGAACTTCATGATTTTATAGCCACAAGCAGTTCTTGAAAGTTGTAGTTTCTTTGTTCCTTTTTTTTCAAAATGATTTTTTTTTCTTTCGTTTAACATGGTTAGTTTAAGTAGGAACGTGGTGCTACCTTCTAAGGTGATGTTAAAGGTACAATAAACCACATTCCCAGCAGCATCTAAAGCTGTGTATCGCACGGTTAGTGACGTGTACGTGTCCATCATAAATCCAGGATCGCGATTGGACTGTACGCTGACAACGCCTACATTATCGGTGAATGTTGGTGGCGTCCACGTGATGGCCTGTTGCACAGAGTTGGAGCGATCTACGATACTTGCAGGGCAGTTCTGGACTGAGGGAGGTGTCACGTCTGGAAAAAAAAAAATAAAAACAAGGTGGAGTTCAGATCCCGTTTAGATCTTCTTTTCTTCTGCCATGCCAAAAAATTCTCTTTAAGGTTGCGATTAAATAGTCAGTATCATATTTACTTAAAGGCTCTAAAATCTGCTCAGCTCACCATTTACGGTAATATGGAAGCTACAGCTCTTCTGTGCTCCACTATCAGCGGTTCCTATCCACGTGACCCGGTGCCTGCCAGTAGGGAAGCCATAATTCTCATCATAGTTGCTAGGCGACACTGTCACTATCTTCATATTGGTTCGTGGGAGCTGCCACTTGTATCCAAGCACCACTGTGGACTTGTCTGGCTCAAGTTCTTCAAATCTGTCGATTGGACACACGATCCATGGGTCCGTATAAACTGCAAAGTGAGACAGGAATTTGAGAATTGGAAGTAATTTGTGCGGTAGACGCATGGTATATTGCCGGTATTCTTATTGAAAGATACACTTGTACCAGATCAATAAATGCATGTGTCGACGTCTGCCAGTTGTATCTAAGAACATTGACAACTAGAAACTGTCAACAGCACTTTACATTTTAAGAACGACTTCGGACCCCCGATAGTTTACTGATTGAAAAAGCATCACGTGGTATGTGCATTGAGCTGTATCTCGTATCAACGTATTAACAATCACGTGCTTCTGTAAACTGAAAGGTAACTGCGGACAACAGGTTAAGCCTGCCTCTGAAAATAAAAAAGATCTGCAAGGTTTTCATCTTCCTTAAACCAAAGATTCATGTTGCCACCAATGCTTTCAAAACGGCTTGTGAAAAGGCTAGTCAGCTAAACTCGACGGAGGGCAAGTTATGTTCTTTTGTGACTGATAAGTACACGCGCGAGTGGAATTAATCATTGCAAAGAAAAACTAAAAAACAAATAAGCAAACTTTAATACGTAGATCTGTCTTATTTGGAAAGAACATAGCTGCAAAGTGTGGGCATTCGGCAATAGCAATTAACCATGTTTTGACACTATGCCTGCCCTAATAATCTGAATTGGATGCAGTGATGTAGCCAAGTTTTTCAGTTTTAAGGGAGGCCATAATTGGCTAAAATAACAGGGGTAACTTAGGGGGGGGGGGTGGGGTGATGCTAATTTTGTTCAAACAAAGCACTAGTGCAAAGAATTTGTGTAGTAGGTAGCGTGCTTGAGTAAAAAAATTGCGAGTATGTTTTTTTAACTCAAGACAGAGATACATAAATGTTTTATAGAGATTTTGATGTTGTAAATAATGCGTACAGTGCTTCTGTTTTTGGTTCTAGCGTAACTATGCTGTAAAAATAGTGTCAAGTGAAACTCGCTTGCATAAACCGACCAATGAGGATTAATTTGGACATTAAACACCAGCAATAGGCTACTTCTGAGACTGCAGATTGTCAGTGTCTATGCTAATAAACAAGTATCGGGCCCGAAAACCAGCTACGCAAAACAAAACGTTAAGGTCCATAGTCTTCACGTACAGTTCGGGAATATTTCTTACCTCTCACACAAGACAACGCGGCGGTCTCGCTCCAAAAAGTATCGTCTTGACACGTGGTGTACCTAGGACCACTAAGTGCATATCCGTCACCACAATAGAAGACACATCGTGTACCGTATTCGACGTCTGTTTGGGAGCATAACGAGGGGACAACTCCACCATTGTCAGGTAGAGTCAGCTTCGGACACACAACCGCTGGGAAAGTTCAAAATACGAAATCATGATGTTAAGTGATTGTAAGCATCAACGGTTATGCTGAGCAAACACTTCCAAGTCCATATATATATACTAATTGAAATCAGCTCAGGACTTCAGGAGTGATTCATTGTTTTATTGCGACAGTGCTGTTTCGTATGGTCAAAGATTGACCACACTCATCAGGCAACATCAATTCGTGATTCGTGATTCGTTGATACTCAAATTAAACTGAAGCCAGTGAAATAAAGACATAAATAAACACAAGTGAAACTCTGAAAATTGTCCTGAACGGCTTTCTAGAACCGATGTGTTAACCACTACACCACCAAGACAGCCACGCTAACGCGCAGCCGAATTTATGGCTTTATGGCCAATGAAAACTCTCGAATTGCATTATCCAATGATCCAGTTTTTAATAAATATATATGTTATTTACCGGGAGTGTTTACGCAACTCTTCCCATTGAATCGGCTTGCGCGCCGTCTACTAACGATTTGTAAAAAAATCTTGGAAACGAGCGAATAATTCAGATAGTAGACAAAGAAAGATGTATTAAAGAACATATAGTTTTCGAACTACTTTATGCTAGTTGCATTTATTTAACCAGTTAAGTTCTCCAAAATTGAGCAGCATATAGCATTTTCGTTTGCGGTCCTTTGCATTATCATGTTTCACTGTCTAGAGAGTTAGAGTGGTCACTCTGGATTATCTGGGACAATGTCCGGTCAAACTAGAGAGTTAGAGTAGTCACTCTGTATTATCTGGGACAGTGTCCGCTCAAACTAGAGATTTAAAGTGGTCACTCTGTATTATCTTAGACAGTGTCCGGTCAAACTAGAGAGTTAGGGTGGTCACTCTGTATTATCTGGGACAGTGTCCGGTCAAATTACAGAGTT
>CM042746.1:44706087-44737317 GCA_022496165.2 Catalaphyllia jardinei
CACAGTGTCCGCTCAAACTAGAAAATTAGAGTGGTCACTCTTTATTACCTGGGACAGTGTCCGGTCAAACTAGAGAGTTAGAGTGGTCACTCTGGATTATCTGGGACAGCGTCTGGTCAAACTAGAGAGTTAGAGGGGTCACTCTGTATTACCTGGGACAGTGCCCGGTCAAACTAGAGAGTTAGAGCGGTCACTCTGTATTATCTGGGACAGTGTCCCGTCAACCTAGAAAGGTAGAGTGGTCACTCTGTATTATCTGGGACAGTGTGCGGTCAAACTAGAGAGTTAGAGTGGTCACTCTGGATTATCCAGGACAGTGCCCGGTCAAACTAAAGAGTTAGAGGGGTCACTCTGTATTACCTGGGACAATGTCCGGTCAAACTAGAGAGTTAGAGTGGTCACTCTGGATTATCTGGGACAGTGTCCGCTCAAACTAGAAAGTTAGAGTGGTCACTCTGTATTACCTGGGACAGTGTCCGCTCAAACTAGAGAGTTAGAGTGGTCACTCTGGATTATCTGGGTCAGTGCCTGGTCAAACTAGAGAGTTAGAGTGGTCACTCTGGATTATCTGGGAAATCATTACTGAAAACTGTGACCGTAACAATTATATTATATTTAAGAAATAGAAAACATGTACCGTGTTTGTATCGAGTTATACAAACACGAGTGCAAGTTTGGGAGAACGAGAAATGCTGTGGGAACACGAGCCGCAGGCGAGTGTTTCCACAGCTTTTTCGAGTTCTCCCAAACTTTCACGAGTGTTTGTATAACTCGATACAAACACGGAGTACATGTTTTCTATTTCTTTTAGAAAACACCACGACGAGAAAAAGGAAAACAACTTGTAAACTTTGATTATCAAAATGTAAATTCCCTTTGCTCGCGCCATCACTACGTCAACAGCGCGCGCTAGTTCTGTGTCTACATCGAGTTATACAAACAGGCTTTTTAACCAATCAGCGCACGTGCTTCCTTAGGACTGTTTTCTAATATATTATATTAATTTCGACAATTGAACATATTTAAGTGTTAGGTCTCGTGTTAGGTCTCAATACGAGACAAATTTTTCTCTTGAGTCATGAAGCGCGTACAAGGCACTGATAAGGTATCGATAACCAATATTATTATTCATTCAAAATATTTGCCCGTTTCTGATTGGTTAAAACTACACGCATAATTCACCGTAATCAGCTGCTGTTGGAAAGAACTTTGTCTTTTGAACCAATGACCTCAAAAGTTTTGTTATATTGAATCAATAACGTCAAAATGACGTTAAAAGTGAAGCCCGCTACAGGTTATAAAATCTTTAACCTTGAAAACCTGGGGACAAGGTTGTGCTATTTTAGTGAGCAGAAAAACAAAGAGCGAAATGGCGAAACTCCTTCAAGACTTTTAGGAACGGGGAAATATTTTGAATAATTAATAAAGCAATTGACCTCGGTGGATAACAACCTCCGAGATCTGCGGAATTCTTCACATCCTACGATAGCCGAATTCAATAATTGCTACAGTTAACCGCTTTGAAATTGAAATGACCTGGCGTTTCCAATCAAAAGAATGGAGGATTGAAACGGATTGATAATGCATTAGGCCATATTAGTATCCTCGGTAAGAGACTGGAGCAAGTTTGCAGTCGAGGCTCATGCAAGAAAATATCATTGCCAGATTTCATACCGTGAGGGCCTGGGTATGAGTCAGTGTATTATGGGATTAACAGCACAAAACCCATATAATCAGAAAGAGCACGCTGAGCTTTAAGTTTCGTGTTAATTGCGCCAATATTGAACAAGATACAGCCATTGAAAAACTTAAAGATTTAGTAACAAATGACATGTACGGATTGCCGGACACTTTTCCGGAAATCCATATATTTCTTTGCAAATTTTGAAGTTTTTGAATGGCTGTAACTTGTTCAATATTGGCCCAATTAACACGAAACTAAAGGATTTTGCAAAGCTCGGTATGCTCTTTCTGAATTTATAGGTCTTTTGTTGTTAATCCCATAATACACGGACTTGTACCCAGGCCCCCACCGTATGAAATCCGACAATAAAAAGAGATAAATGTCATTTGAAGACTTCCCCGTTAGTCTCGGTGCAAGCATTGAGTAGTAGTTCCAGTCCAACAGTGTGCCCATTGTCACGCAATAAAAAATAAAATCAACGACCATGCAGTGGATAAAGTCAAAAAATTGTGATATTATAGCCGATAAATAAAGAAGAAAGTTCTCCAAGTTAAAGTGCATGCGTTGTCCCAAATTGGAGATATTTGTTAGAGCACAAGCATATCACCCATCTAGGTGATATGCTTCTGGTTAGAGGACCTCCTTGGTCCTCCAATATGGCGGCCGAAAATAATGTAAACATCTGGAACTTACTTTGGCTATCTAGTTGACTGATTTTCTGAACCGAGCCAAAACACATTTACACAAGCACTTTTCCTAACATTTAAAGTTCGAAAATGGCTAAAATCTCGAGATAAGTGTATATTTTCCGACAAACGCCATCTCAGTTAGCTTCATGACACGTGGAGCCATAACTTCGAAATTCAAAATGCGCTGGTTTCCAAACGAAGGACGCTATTGAGCTGAAAAAAGGTATAAAATTAGTGCCGCTTATGCCTGATGAGGATAAAATCTTTGATGGCTCTTTAGTTTTGGATTTGAGAATTTGATGACGTCACATGCACACACTCTGCCGAGAATACGAAGATGTTATACTTAGATTATACGCACGTTCTGATTGGGTGAAAAGCGGCGCACTTTTTATTCTCGTAGTGTGACTCATCTATGGTGCAGACCCAAGGTAAAACACCAGCTGCTTTGCAGAAAGACTTGTTTTTTTCTCTGTTAAGTTTAAGCAGTGTTCTTTTAAATTTAAACACCGATACTTACGTTCGCAATAAGGCACAGTTCCTTGCCACAGCCCATCGATCTGACAGGTTAACGAATGATTTCCGCCCGTGATGTAGTGCCCGGCCTCACACCCATATGTGCAGACAGTGTTACGCCTGATGTTCTCTCTTTCGTCAGTACAGCTCTCTGGAGTGATGAAACCGCGGAATGGAGCTTCCAAAACAGGACAGTAAATTTCTGAAATAGGGCAAGGAAGACAGAAGTAATGTTGTTAGAACACATGAATATATCTGAGTTTGCTGAGTTAGTGTTAAAACACCCAGACGAGCATTTCAACACTTTGTTCTATTTATTTTATTTTCCATTAACTACAAAGAAAAAAAATAACATAATACACTAGAAATTTATGATAACTTAAGACGAAAGACAACAATTTTAAAGGTGGTAATGGTAAGGAAGCCTATATAGAAGCCGGGGGCTTATGAACTATAGGCTTTCTGACAATATAGGGTACATCATACAAATTATGGGGACAGCATGAAATATTAAAATGTATTATCTTAAAAATAAAAAAAAAGAAAAGAAGAGGAAAGAAGAAGTATGTGCCTCAACAAAGGGTATTTTTGACTAAGAAAGAAGGGATTTTTTAAGTCTTTTGCCAAACAAACGGATGCTTTCACTGTTTTGAAATTCAGGGCTTAACGAGTTGAAAACTTAGGTCCATGAAACCGAATTGAGAAGTTTCGAATATTAGTTCAACAGGAAGGTATGTAATAAAGGTTGCAATTTCTAGTATAATGCCAACGTAACTGGCTTGCAAGAGTAAACAAATTACGAAAATAATTAGGAAGTAAACCTCTTTTAAATAGATACATAAATTTACTTATCTGGTAGAAATAAATGTCAGAGAATTTCAAAATCCCGTGTTTTTTGAAAAAAACATCAGTATGAGAATCGAAAGAAACTTTATTATCTTCTTGAACGCGACTTAAATTACTCTGATATGTCGATCCCCATACTGAGACACAATATATTAAGTATGGATAAACTAGACAATAGTACAAACAGTGTAAGGAAGTTTTAGGAAGGCAAAAACTTGACTTGTAAGGTTTCCATGATAAATGTTCATCAAGGATAACAACTAAGAATTTATGATCGGTGTTTTCCACTCCAAAGAAAGAAAGCAAAACAGTTCAATCTTCGTAAGCCTTGGTTTACTAAAGGTCTTGCTAAGTCCGTAAAACAAGAAAAATATGTTGTATAAGTGCTTACTTAATAACCTGAACTCTTCCGATGAAAATGCATACAAATTTTATAAAAACAAACTTACCCATTCTCTTCGAGTTGCTAAGCGTTTATATTATGAAAAACAAATTGAGAAGCTAAAATCAAATGTTAAGGCCACGTGGAAAGTTCTTAATGAAATCCTAAATAGAAATAAATCTAAGCTCAAGACTTGGTTATGATGTTGTATAGAATGATGATGGTTTTATAGGATGACAAAGTAGTTTTGTAGTTTTGTAGGTTTAGGATTTTGTTGTTATTTTTTATTATGTAAAGCGCTTTTGGTCCATTGGGAATTTTTATAGAATGACAATGTAGTTTTGTAGGTTTAGGATTTTGTTGTTATTTTTTTATTCGTAAAGCGCTTTTGGACCATTGGGAATTAGCGCTCTATAAATACTGTATATTATTATTATTATTATTATTATTATTATTATTATTATTATTATTACTATTCTTCGTATTTAGGGCAGATTCTCAGGAAATTTCCGATCCAAAGGAAATAGCTTATCTTTTTTGTAACATTTACTAACATTGGCCCTAATTTAGCTAACATAATTCCTGCATCTGAAAAATCGCATAATTCTTTTTTACCTCCAAAGCTAGTCAATTCAATATTTCTAGAAGGTGCAAGTGAGGAAGAAATTATTGAAATATGTAGTACTTGTCGTTCAGGCATTGGTTTAGTTCATGACAATATTTCTATGAACTTAATTGAAGATTCTATTGATAAAATAATTTTCCCTATTACTAGCATTACTAATTTATCCATCACCTCTGGTATGGTAACAAATCAACTCAAAATTGCTCGAGTTATTCCTTTGAACAGGATTTACAAGTTACAGACCAGCTGCAGTGTCTGTTTTAACACAAGAGAACTCGGAAATGGCCCATTAGTCGTCTCGGACCTCGTACGGACACTCTCCTATTCTGTCTCTACCTTGTTTATTTTCAGTATTGTTTTTAATGTACCTTCACAGCTATGGTCGTCATCCATGAGTCTGTAGCCAACATCACAAGAACAGTAATATCCGCCTTCATAGTTAGAACATTTGAAATCGCAGCCACCTTGGTCAGGTTCGACGCATTCGTCGACATCTACGAAATGAAACCAATCAAAGTCATTTCAGTTGATTATAGGTGAAAATAAAAAAAAACCTTGAATGGAAAATAATTCAAGGTTCAAAATTTTTATAAAAATTATTAGAACTGGTCCTGTACTTAAGTCGATATACCCATAAATACTTCCCGTAATGCAAGGCTCGCTGCCATGTAAGTTTAATTAAATTTTAATGTCAATTTGTGGCGACATTACATTATTAACATGTGCGTTTGGGGTCATGAAAATAGTGTTAAAAAGTTCATTAATAATTCATGAGCCTAACAGCCAATCAAAACACTGAGAAAGCATCAGATGCGTGAGCTTTATATCCGATAAAACACTCCTCGTTAATATTCTTTATTTAAGAAATAGAAAACATGTACCGTGTTTGTATCGAGTTATACAGACACGAGTGGAAGTTTGGGAGAACGAGAAATGCTGTGGGAACACGAGCCGCAGGCGAGTGTTTCCACAGCTTTTTCGAGTTCTCCCAAACTTTCACTTGTTTTTTAAACATTACTTAAAGAAACTCTTGTCCTGCTCAAGCGTCTACAGTAAGCCAAATAAATATTAAAAGGAATTTCATCTCAGTCTTTTTCCCTTTCCTTTTTTATCTTCCCTTTCGTGATCTTATCTATTACTTTGTTTTTTTTCAACATAATTCGAGCGCTTTTGAAGCCTTTAGGAGTCGGAAATCAAATTGTGTACTAGGTGCTTTTGTGCAAAGGAATGCATTTTTAATCGAGACGAGTTTCATAAATTCAGGCAAGTCATGTGTACGTTAAGGAATTTCAGAAGTCCGAGTACGTACTAGGAACATTTTCAACTCGTGTTGCCTAAATATCTAAATATATGCAGCATTGAAGCGTGTGTGAATCCTTGGAGCCGATTGGCTCACAGCCGATAGAGCTTATCCCGATGTAAGATAAAGCGGCTAGGAGTATTTCTACTCCCGCTGGACGGGATGCTAGTCCATCGTAGATCACTCCCCCGCAATGTGTTAGGTTTCCCCAACAATTCGCCGATACCTACTAATACTCCCGGGTGGAGAGATGCACTATGAGATTTAAGTGTCTTGCGCAAGAACATAACACAATGTCCCCGGCCTGGGCTCGAACCAGGACCACTGGGACTGAGGACGAGCGCACTAACCATGAGGCCTCTGCGCAGTATTGAAAACGTACAATAACACTCCGACGGACTCTGGCGTCGTCCGAGTTCTCATGGAAACATTGCGGCACGCTTGAAATTCGATAGCAAAAAAAAAAAAGGAATGCAAAATGCGCAGTATTCTCATGGTTTTCAGAACTCTAAAATACTTTTCAATAATCTCTAACTTTTCCATGTCTAGCCAAGATTTCCTTCAAATTCTCCGCAGAAAATTCACGGTGCTCATTAGTAGCCACTTAACAAAAAAAAAAAGTCTTCCGCTGTAGCCGAAGCGGAGAAAACCTCACGTAATCAAATTGTTTTAGATCCTATAACAAAACAAAGCTGATCTTGTTCCCACGGAAGATTCTGCTGATTTCACTCTCTTGTTAACGATCAAAACAATTTTGAGTTTAGTAAGTGCATAAATTTCAAACCCTGGTCTAGACAAACAAACAAAAACTCACGGATACTGAAACAAAATGTTGGACAAATTTAAGGAACACGTAAGGTGTGCCATGCAAGTTTTCTTCGCAGAGAGGAAGTAAGTATCTTTTTTTTCACGTAGCTTCACTTGAAGCTCCGTTATGTTTATGGAATTAAGAAAGTCTACATTTACCTTCACAGCCCATTTTATCAGCTTTAAGTTTGAATCCTGCTCTGCAATCGCAGTTAAAGCTTCCTGCAGTGTTGTTACAAACGTGTTCACATCCTGCATTATTCAGGTTACATTCGTTGAAATCTGGAATGACAGAAAAAAGTAGATGATGCGCTAAAGGATGACACATTTAGTTAACGTTATTTTCTTATTCGTATCAATTTCTTTAACATTCGGTTAGTTGTTTTTATACCGGTTTGAGAACGTTCCTTTGCAGAATCTTTAAATTATCTGCTAAATCTTTAAAATCCGTATCTACCTAGTGGTAGTTTCCTTTATTGTATTACAGATGAAAACTTTTTCTAACTATTTACATAGCTCAGCTATGTAAAACATGAGGCCTATAAAATTTTTTACCTATACAATTTCTTTACATAATGTTAAGAAGTGCTTTCAAACCTATGCTTACGGACAACTTCATAATACAGACACCAAAATATTATGGACCTTTCGCGTTAAGTCCAGGCGAGACCAGATGTCATATTTAATCTCTTCCTCTCTAATGCGGCTACCCCTAGGACACACAGGTCTATCTCTTTGGTGTCCGCAATTAAGAGGTTGAACTGCAGTAACAGCTGGTGACCGCTTGCACGGGTACGTCTCACTGATATACTATGCATTCAAGGTAAATGACTCCTGATGTATACTGGTGCCATTTTCGCTCAAAAAATGTCTGGAAGTTTTTGGCCGTCAGAAGTCACGTGATCTAATTTGCATATATCATCCAGCAAAAATAACAAGATTATCAGGCCTGTTCATCATCATCGAGTCTCCCCGCGCCAGTAGGCACGTAAGGCCGATTTCAGGCCTATTAGTATGAAAAAAAACGGTTTTAGGTTAATGTGGTTGAAGCCTTAGAAGATAGACCACCATGTAATTGGTCACTCCCCACTGGGGCTTTTCAAGACAAACAATGATGAATAAACAAACAATGATGAATAAATCTTCAAAAAAAATCTTCAAAAATCATAATTAGGTTAAGAATCCCTACTGGTTGGAGACAGACCAGTTAGCTATCTACAAGCGTAACCGATAAGTTGAACTCTGGGCTACCGAGCACAACATCAGCTAGCGGTCAGAAGGAGATTTGAACCCGCAACCTACGAATTTCAAATCCGGCGTTCTAACCACTCGGCCACACTGCCTCCTCGTAGTTGATCAGCTCGTGGCCTTACCTTCACAGAGGAATTCGCTGTTCTCCTTCAACTGGAATCCCTGTTTGCATGTACAATGATAGCTCCCTGGAGTGTTGATACAAAGACCATTTGTAAAATCGCAGCCTCCATTGTTTGTCTCGCATTCATTCTTGTCTAGAAGTGAAAACAGGGCAAAAATTTAAGTGACAAAAAGTTTAAAGCCCTGGTCAAAAGGAATCGCAAATAGTCGGAAGTTGTGGCAAGTTGAACTTGCATAGATACGTGCGTTGTGTGGCCAAACGGACTGGCAAGTTTCCTCACAAGTACACGCAACTAGCAAAAATCCTCATTTCAAGGCAGACATATCCTGTATTTTCATTGGCTAAATAATAGGTTAATGGACGTCACTCAACTTGCGTTGAAGTAGGCCCAAGTTTTCAACTTGCGTCTGCTTGGATCTCCGTTTGGCCAAGGCTTAAAGGCCAGATGTATCCGTTGTTCTTATATAGAGCTTTCACTTATATATGAGTCGACGACGGATTTAGTTAGATTCGTCAAACTTTGGCCCAGGCAGAAAGTAATGAGAAACATACTGACAGGCAAAAAACAACAACAGAAGAAATATTTTTTACAGTAAAGTAACTACGGAGACAAACATGATGCCATACGCTTTCGCAATTGGATCAGAGCATCATTGAGATACTTTTCTTAAACGTTTAGCAAGAAAGTTGTTAAAAGCATGCAAATAGAATTTTAGTTTTACCTCAATCGCAACATCGTTTTAGATCGACAGCTGAAAGGACTTGACGCAGCGCACAATACTGTTATCATTGCTCTCAACAGTTGTTACATGGATTGTCAGTGAAAGAAGAATGGATCATAACAAAGTGGCAAAGGAACTTGTCACTTACCAATGCAGGTTTTGACATCATAAGCGATGTTATAACCAGGCCAGCATCCGCACTGTACTTTCAGGTTACACAGGTTATAACAAACCTGGTCACAGCCGCCATTATCAAGCTGACACAAATCGGCCAGGGCACCTGTACAAGGAAATAACGAGACTTATGATTTGCACGGAAAAGGGGGCTGTTGTAAATAGGCTGGAAATGGAATTTCGTAAAGGAAGTCGAAGAGAGGCTGGCCAATAAGAATGAATGAACTGTGTTCAAAAACACTCTGGTTATCCATTAGGTTATGAGAGGTCTCTTTATTCCTCATGGAATGTATGGAAACACGCGAAAAAAGCAAATCATAAATTTAATGGTGAAAAACAATACGGCCGATGAACTTGTGTACCTCTTAGCAGACTTCAAGACTTAAACTGGCCGGCTAAGTCACATCTTCTCTTATTACAAAGTAAAAAGATTGAATTCAATTTTGATCTCCACCGGTATTTGTTAAAATACACAAAAACCCGATTACAAAATGCAATATGCAAAGGAAGAAAAGGAAAAAGAGAAAAAAGTACAATTTGTGACGGAGAGGAATCCCAAGAATTATTCAGTGTGGTTAGGCGTTTGATGTATATTAGGAAAAAGTTATTACTGTCTCTGAAAAAAAAATAGCTGGTTTGATATTTATAAATATCAGTATGGTATTCACTCACCAACTCTGGAGTAAACAAACACCTCACACAAAGTAAGAATTCCTTCTCCAAACATCTGCACTGACACGTATCGTCCCGGGATTGGTGGATCACACTGAACGGTGAGGAATTGTCCCTGGCCCACAGTCCCCACGCGGTCATGACATGTTGGGTTCTGTAAATTGTCTGTGTTGACGCCAACTCTGACATCAAAGTTGGTGAGCCTCTCGTAGTATTCATAACGATTAACGATTAACACGTCTACAACGTAAAGGGTAGATAACCTCTTAATAACCGAGCTCGAGGGTCGTACTGGGAAAAATTGGCGTGACGTCGCGACAGTGAGGACTGAGCACAGTGAGGTCCGTGCAAAAACGACTGGAGACCAATATTCCAGTACGGCTTGCACAAGCTAACTTTGAAAGTAGTTTATTATATGACACTCCTTGGAAGCCAGCAAAAGGCTCGTTATGTCTGTTTTCATGGAAACGGTGCTCCTGGAAAAATCCTAACTAAGAAGGAACCAATCAAAACTTTCGTATTTTACCTCATGGCTACCTCACCATATACACCAGAAGACTTACTGGTCTTACGTCTCCTTGTAGTACAATCGTACATTTTCGCCGGAAAATGAAAAAAAAAAAAAAAAAACGTTTGACAGTTGTTGTCACGCGATGTTAGGTCTGGATCTATCACATACCTGTCACGATGTATTCCCTTCCAAGATCAACTCTCCACCATGGATTCTGTTCTTTCTTGGTGTGTGTGCATGATTTATCGTCATAGTAAGGTTGGAAGTTTTCATCCACAGCTCGGCTGCTGAATCCGTTGTAATCAGTACTTGATTGTGCTGTTGTCTTCTTGAAAGCGAGATCTTTAAAAAACATATTATCAATGAATTATTTCCGAACTCTTTGACTCAAGTTCTTTGTGAAGAACTTTATCTAGAGACATGGTTCCTTAAGAAAATATTCAGTCTATTCGTCGAAAGCTCAGAATAAAAGCCTTCTCATTTAATTATAACAACAACATCAAGAAAAGGTCGATTTGATCGCTGCTGAAGATGTTCTAGATGGTCACAGCACTTGGATAAGTTGTTGGGATCTTAGTTAATCAGCTAATTGGGCGATGCCTCTGCCGTCAGTTTGACTTTAAACTCAGTCCTCAGCTATCGCAGAATTTTTCACCACTCAGATGTTTCAGCAGCTACCATTTCCGAAATGCTTGCATACGGCAGTTCTCAACTGTCACATGGTTAGGATTAATTTTCACCAATTCTCAACTTTCGTTTAAACTTCTTCCGTACCATCCACCATGTTTCTGAAACTGTCAAAATCTCTTTTGTATCACTTATAAACTGTTGGAGCTGTATTGCTCGAACACTGCGGATATATATTCATGTACACCGAAATGGCAGACTTACTAGCCAAGAATAGCGTTGATAAAACTCACTGTATGGTTTTGAACAGTAGCATTTTTTAAAAAACTTCCGTCTCCATAATTATAGCCAAACAAGTTGGCGTTTTATGATAGAATTTCTGGGGGAATTTCTGGGCCCCTGGGCAATCGAACTTTCTCTCTCAATCAGGTGCACTATTAGGGACTGGTCAAAAGGTATTGGGAGGGAGGGGGGGGGGGGGGTAGAGAGGGGTTGGGTCATCAGTTTTTGAGCCCTTGGAAAAGGGTAGGTCGTTCAATTGAATTTTGAGCTACCCATGGGGATGGGTCATCCTCTTTTATAAACAATTATTGGATGAGGTTTTTGTGATAACCCCTACTGAGACCTTGATTATTCTGGATATCACAAAAAAACCGAATCCAATAATTGTTTTATTATACATTGAACGAAAAAAAAAATGGAGGTCATGTTTTTGCTTCTTCACTGACGGGAAGCAACACAAAGAGCGCGAACTTGACATGATTACCCTTAGAAATCATGCTTTGCGGTCATACATGACAGGATTACGCGTGACCTTGAATGTCCTTGACATGATCATTGTATAATCTGCAGTTATGGCGTCACGGGCGCTGATTTCGAAAACTCACTGTACTCTTTCGGCCAATCAAAGAGTGAGAGAGTTCAATGTACAATAATAAACAATAATTGGATGAGGTTTTTGTGATATCGGGAATAATCAAGGTCGAGGCAAGTGTAATCAAGTAAAGGGGGTAAGTTTCTAAAGAAACTGTGGTGCTGCGTCGGTGGGAGAATTACAAGATAATTTGGTTTTATCAACTGAATTGATAATGTGAATTGGCCACCGTAAAGAGATTCGGAAGCTGACGTTTCGAGCGCTAGCCCTCCGTCGGAGCGAATCGAGGAATTGTGTATTGTGTGTAGTTTATATACAGAAATATGGAGCTACGCTATTGGTTGGTGCCTGGCAACGTGAAAAACAACAGAATAAATTAGTTGAATGAAAAGCGTTCGTTGATACCGTGAGGATTAAGAGTGCCCATTTGAAAAATAAATTTTTGTTCCAGAGTTTTGCGACTAATTCTGTGCTTCCTTGATGTAGGGAGAGGCCGCAGACTGTCATATGTTGCGTAGAACGATTCGGCAGATTAAAGTGTCTAGCGATCGGTTTAGATGCGTTTTTGTCGTCTTTCTCTACGTCGCGAAGATGTTCTCGAAATCGGTCGCCTAGTCGTCTACCTGTTTCGCCAATATATAACTTTTTGCAAAGGGTGCAAGTTATACAATAGATGACATTGGCTGAGGTACAGGTAAAATGATCAGTGATCTTAATTGATCGCTTGGGTCCCGACAATTTCTCAACGTTGCAAATGAAAGGACATGTTTTGCATCGTGCGCGTGCACATTTAAAAGTACTGGGTTGTTCACTCTTTTGAAAAGCACTTCTGACTAAAAAGTTACCTATGTTTTTGTCGCGTTTGAATGAAATTAATGGCGGTTTCGAAAAGATCGGGATCATTTTGAAGTAATTTAAAGCTTTTTAGAATGATGGATTTAACTACGTGGTTGTGAGGGTGAAATGAGAGAGTGAATGGAATTCTATTGTTATTCTCCTTCTTAGACGTTTGTAGTGCTGACTGCCGATCAATTTGTTGGGCGCGATGATGGCCTGCTTCAACAATAGAGGCAGGATAACCCTGTTTGTCGAAAAACTCGCACATTTCCTCTGATTTTAAGGAAAAATCAGAGTCTTCACTACAAAGGCGACGGAGTCTAAGAAATTGAGAATAAGGAATGGAATTCTTGACGTGAAGATGAAAACAACAAATAACTATGAGAATCTGTGGGTTTGTAGTGCACACTGGTGCATAAACCGTTGCCTTCGACAAAAACTTTAATACCTAGAAAAGCTAATAAAGTATCGGAAATTTCCCAGGTATATTTAAGAGCCGGATGAAACGAATTAACAGCAGTTATAAATTGATTGGGTTCCTCTCTGGTGGAGGAAGTGGCGCCGACACAGTCGTCAATGTAGCGACGGTAGAGGTCAGGTTTGGGGCAGTTGTATTGATTGAAAAATCGGTGTTCAATGTAGCCTACGAAAAGATTGGCGTAGCTGGGTCCTATTTTGGTACCCATGGCCACACCATTGATTTGTTTATAATAACTGTCGGCGTTTGAAAAACAGTTTAGTGTTAAAACTAGTTCAGCCAAGCGGAGCACTGTTTCCGAGCTTGATTCTTAACAGTACGTAAATCAAAAAAATGTTTGAGGGCTAGAAGACCTTCGCCATTAGCCGAGGCCGGAGACCGAGGCTGATTACACTTGCCGAGACCTTGATTATTCCCGATATCACAAAAACCGAATTCAATTATTGTTTTATTATACATTGTCTTATGGAAAATATGTGTGAAATGCCAGTAGATTTTACTTGTGCTTCTAAAAATACAAGGACAAACGTACCAAGCGGCCGCATCTTTCGAAACCAATTAAGTGCTCGCGCTCTTAGGCCAAAGATGCTTTACGCATGCGCACTGCGCTAGGTATAATCTGCACATATAATTGATAGCAGATTATGCCCTAATCATGCTTGTCCACATTTCTCAAAATAAGCAGGGGGCTCTTGGCCAATCAGAATGCTGATAGTGAGTACAATGTATAATAATAACAGAAATTGGTACACATATTTTGACACCACTAACAACAGAGGTAACTCCTTCCAGTTGCAAACATTTTAAACATGGCTGGACGTCTAAAAGAGAAATGGCAATTTCATTTATTGTAAAATCTGTATGAAAGCTAAGAAGTCTAACAAAATCAGCAAGTAGTCCCAGGGCAAAAGTTTCCAAAGTGGTACAAAATACTGAAAAACATGCTGGTTTTCAAGAACTCCGAAGGAACAACTTGAGTTTACGTGCTATTTGTCCCAGGGGTACGGGACACATGTGCATGGAACTGGGACTCTTATTTTACTGGCTATGTGAATCCCAGGACTCACTTGGGCCTTTTTCTAGACAGAAAAGATCACTGTTCCACGCGAAGCGAAGCTGGAGGCCAAGTGTGAAAGGCTTACTGTCAATTTTATTTTTATAAAGTTGTAAAAGTAAAGGAAATAAATAATACTTTTGGATGGTTTTGTAATACTGTTAAGGAAAAAAATTAAAACCTAAATAATTTTATATACAGAATTTGATTTTGCTGGATAATGCAGCCAAATATGTCATGTTTTTAGGGGGTGTGTAATGTAACTTTCAGCTTTCATGTCGTGGTGAGTCGTTCAGTTTTGCGCCAAATGGAAGGGGTGGACCATGTGTTTTCTAACCATAACATTTTGAAATGCTACGCCCCCCCCCCCCTGTACTTTTTGAGCAGTCCCTTAGTCTGTAGATGTTTGAAGTGCTTTTGTAATTTATAGGTCACATACTATAAGATAAGTTTAGCTTTTGGTAATTAACAAACAATCTAAGACAACATCTCTCTAAAATCTCTCTAAAGCCCAGCATTATTGTTGTGGTAGGAATATATAACTTACTTCTGGGATACTTGCTGCAAATGCTGACAATTGATTCATCTACAACCTCAAACCGCTGGTCAACTCGAGCCTGATCGAAATATGTGCATTTGTCCAGACGTACATATGGATCGGCTGTGAGAATAAAAAAACATTACTTTAAGGCCAAACGTCAAACTTCACATGAGAAGAACTAAGTTGTTAGTATAAGAATATGATGTGTGAATTATGCATTCATGACATTAATGGTTAGTGTGCCAGCCTGGAAATTAAAAAATCCCAAAGAAAATTATTTAGGGGATATTTGAGTCAAGATTGTATTAGGAAGAAGAGATCAGTGGCAATGGTTTGAGAGAAGGAAAAGCAAGAAAAGAATCGAACCAAAGCGGACATTTGCTGGGTGGTTCCTTTCAAGTGTAATTATAATATCCAATATCTTACTTGGAATAAAATTGAATTTTAGGTGTTCCTTAATTACGGAAGAGTCGCTGTTTTCACATTTGTCGCTCAATACAATCTCATCGTTGTTTGCTGGAAGCATACCCTAAAAGAAAAATTGTTTGTAGTTCAGTATCATGACGACGGCCATTCTTTATTAGCATTTCTTCAAATTTATCTTCATCGTTACTCTCATCGTTACTTGTGCAATATATAACCTGTTATTTTCTAACAATACAGTGTTGAAAACTCTGCCGGGAACAAATATTAAATAGGAGTCATACGAAGCTAATAACTCTACAATCGAACTGCTGATAAGCAAAAGTTTTGGCGATTCTTTCCTCTACTTTTCAGGAGTGAACCTACACATCTTTATGGAAATACAACGATGTAAAGCTTCACAAAAGTACAATGTAACACCATCGTTCCTTTTTGAAAGTCGAAAAAAAAAATGGACACTAAAACAATATCAGTGATAAAACGCCTAAAAACCCCATTGACGTCCAACAAGGACACCAGATTACACGCTTGAAACCAAAGAAAACATTTGCTTAGAATACAGTTTACTGAACACCTTTTAGCTCCTTTCTATCACATATTTCAAAACTAGTCTCCTTCTGGGAGATAAACGATCAGTAATTTTCTAAAAGAAAAATAAACCTTAAGGAAAATGTTATTTTTTGCAAAGTGATGAAGGGACACTCGTCCACCTTTTCTGAACTTGGAACGTGTCAGTTCGATTTTCACTAGGTTTATTCAGCGTACTAAACTTGAATAGCATCGTAAGTAATGGAAGTAGCGTATATTATATTGCAAGGACATCACAGTACTGTAATACGATTGATTGAATTGTGCATGTACCGGGTATGTAATCGAACAAAACAAATCAAAACAACATCAAAAAACAAAAACAAAATTAAAAGAAAGTAAACATTATGGTCAACGGTAATGATAGTGCTATTTGAAAAACATATCTCATAAATTGTCCACTAACCCCAGACTTTGTGTTGACACACTTTTTACTTGCAATATGTTGCAGCGACCCTCCGGCGGTGAAACTAAACTGATGCCCATCACATGCCGAGTACAAACCAAGTGCAACACCATTCCCTGCTGTTCCTATTGGCTTCACACAGTACCCACTCGGGGTGTGTTTCAGATATCCGTTATCTAAGGTAAACTCCAGCCTGGTAAAAAGAGTATGAAGGATTCCTTAGAAAACTTAAAACTACGGATTTGTACATATTTGATTGTGCCTATCCCAAAATCTTTTACCATTTTTCTTTCTTGTGTCTAAATGATTATTCATTTTCTTCATATTCTTTCATTACATAGCTCATATCCTTCTACAGACGTTTTGTTAAATTTAAACGTTTGTTTATATAATTCTGATAAGAGATTACACTGTGCTGAAGATAGCATTTTGAACCTGAATCTTTGTAATATGCGTTATTTTCCTCGATGACAGTCATCTTCGTCGATGCTCCCGATATTTCTAGGCAAGATCAAATGCGACTGACTCTTCTTTCAGACGAACTCTTTGCAAATATCTACACCCATATATACATATATATGCGTAATCTGCAAACAGGTATTGTAGCATGCACCTTAATATAAACGCAGACTACTCCGTCGTATCATCTGGACCTCAGACTCAGCTGCATGGTGATCTACTTACCGACTTTCACTGCACCCAGCATAGATTACCATCTTGTTTCCTTCAGATACACTATATCCACCACCCACTGGATGAATGCACTTAAGAGAACCCAGATGAACTAAAGAACCTGGCCCATTTACACTTGTCGTGCCTGAAAATATCGCATAGAAGCTTGCTGTATAACCCGGTTTGTAATTATTAGGTTGGCCTTATTTTGTGTTTTTGTCGATTTTAAATTAGTAATAGAGATTCTTTTTCTGTTTCGAGATAATTTCACGTGGACTTTTCCGATTTCTAATATGCAAAAAATTTAAGTCTGGAATCGAGGAGCAAAGATTGTGGATTTTATAATTAACCCAATATGACGTTATAATAAGTGGGTAATTTCTTTCAAAGTAACCTGGAACTGATCGATCCAGTAAAAGGAAAACACTTCACATTAGTGCCTTAAAACGACAAAACCCAAGACGCTTCAGAGCTCACTGTGTTCTTGTAACGCTCGTTAAGCGGGGGAGGGGACGTCTGATTGTGCAACTGAGGTTTATAAGCCTTTTATCAATCCAACTAAATTATTAGTCATGTTATTAGTTACATCCAGAAACTAGACTTTCAATGTACAGTAATTAGCTTGCGGTGAAGATGAATTGTTGGAGAAAATGATTAACGAATTGTGGTTTGTAAACCCCAATTGCACAAACCATGCACTTTTTTTCTTTACTACCAAGTCATATACAATGTCGAAGAATCTGTTGATCTCAATAAATAGATTCTCCTTTCGCTCTGTTATAGAACCACTATTATGTTTAAAACTTTACTCACCGACCGTCCAGCACTGATTTGCTCTCCTCCTCTTGATGGATCTCACTGCCAGGTCGCACTGGAAATTTTGATCATCTTGTGCCTGGTCACACTTGCTTTGTATCAGTTTCGTTCCCTGAGTGGCGCCGTTTGTATCGATACAGAGCTTTGAGTACGTGCTCTATTAAAAAAAAAAAAAAAAAAACGCATTACAATTATAGACACACCGGGAGGGAGAGGGGTGGGGATGCCTGTCGTCTCTCTTAGTGGTGTAATTTTCGGATTTTGGTCTCACGTAGGTTGTTCTGGGGAGAACGACATCATGTGTACTAAAGAGAAAATGATGGTCCCATCATTTTCTTTTGGTGAACTTCCATATGAAGCCGTGAAGGACTTGTTTAGGGTTTCACTCGAAGACATATAAAAATATATATAGACAGCAAAAATATTGTTTTTTTGCTTAAGAAAGAAAAGCATAATAAATTAAAAAATATTTTATCGTTTTAGCTGCAGAAAATTAAAGAATTCAGAAACCTGGATTTGTCCCTTGACGGTGTAACTCCAGACCTGTCTCGCGTCAGTGGTATTACAACCTGTTACTTTAATAAGACCGCCATCTGTCTTGGAGTCCACGTACAAACAGGGTCCATATCTGTCATCTGTGGCGGATTGCTGATTCTCTATCACGAATTGCTCTTTACAAAAAAAGAAGGAAGAAACCAATCACTTTTTGAAGCATGGAAGTGTTAAGTTACCTTCAACATAATATTATGTAAGAACTTGGTGCATTAAGAACCTACTGGCTGAAATTTTAAAATAAGACGCCCATTATAAAATAAATCATTCAACCTGAAATTTAAGACATGTTTTTATTTGCAATATCAGCCTAGTTAAATTAATTCCTCGCTTGGTCGCCAAGTAGGATAATAGTGGTGTTATTTTGAACAAAATATGCTTTTCCTCGTCATGCTAACCCAAATTTCTCGAGTTAATTACTAGTCAGCTGCAAAGAAAAAGACTGCCATCGCGTCGGCTCGGCAGGACTGTTGGATTTTAATTGCCATTCGTTCTGCGGGCGCAGTCACTGCACTCAACGAGACGACGATCTCGTTTTTCAACATCAAAACATTTCGGTAGAGAGACTTGTTAAACCAACTGTTGTAAAATGGTCTTCCGATACCTGTTTGGTTCACTGTATGTTATTTAATGTACGGCCACATGGAGCAAAATCAGACAGCTTAATAGCAGAAAACTGCGCAGCCTCTAAGAGAAAAAGATTCCAACCAGTCAAATATGAGGAAATGGCCCATTGTGGTCCTGGCTCACTGGCGGGTTTGATCCATATGACCGCTGTGACTCAAAAAAGCCTACATGGCTCTGGTGACATGAATGAGAAAGGATAGCTCTATTTCTCTCTTGTGGTAAATGGAATATACTGATATGACCCCAATCAACGTATTACTGATCCAATCCCTCTGTAGATAAAGCATGAAGCTCACCTGACATTGCAAAGTCAACATAAGGATTAGGATTGTCGTAGTAGTTAGTCTCAGTGTCTGTTGCATCTTTTTGATTCATTTTATCTTGGTACCATTCAGTAGATCTATCTGATGCCACCTTCAGGCTTCCAATTGGGTCTCGTAGGTTAAAACTCACGGCGAGAAATAGGTCCTTTCCAAAAATGACCAAGTCGACTGCTGCAGTGAAAATCATATCGGGGTATCCTCCGGACGCGTACGCGGACAAAGCAAAGTCGATTATGATACTAAGGGAAAACAATTAAAAAGCAAAACGTCGTTATTTACCCCCATGATTGCTGTCTGGCAACGTTTCCTAGTGCCGCTTTAATGTGCTCTATTGTTAAACAATTGGTATAGTGAAAGAATTGCTGCTCTTGCTACTGTTGCTACTGTTGGACATCTATTACCAATTGGTAGAGTAATGCATGAACAAGAAAGCATAATAGCAACGAGAAAG
Organism: Catalaphyllia jardinei; assembly: GCA_022496165.2. Taxonomy (NCBI): domain Eukaryota; kingdom Metazoa; phylum Cnidaria; class Anthozoa; order Scleractinia; family Caryophylliidae; genus Catalaphyllia; species Catalaphyllia jardinei. The sequence goes on from CM042746.1 coordinate 44,725,660, forward strand.
ACGAAGAAGGCAACGAAGAAGAAGAAGAAGAAGAAGAAGAAGAAGAAGAAGAAGAAGAAGATTAATGCAGTGTCAATAACTGATGCATTTTGTAATCAATTGTTCACTCATCTACCAGTAAGATGTGTTTGCAGTTGCAAAAGCGTCGGCACATAAAAATAGAAACAAATAGCAATTAATCTAAATTACCTCTTAACTCTAAAGGCCGTGAGAAGAAAGTTAATAGCTTTGCCGACCCATCTAGTGGCAGCCTCAGTTAACTTGAGAAAAGCAACAGCTACATCCAATATGCTACACAGACCCCTTGTGATATGGTTCACCACATTACACGCTCCTTCACACAGACTTGCCACCGCTGGAAACAGACAACAAAGGGTTTGTTGCATATAAGTTAAGGCTGTCGCATGTCACCGCCTAAGAGAATTTCAGGTAGTAATCTGCGTAATTCTTTAAATCTTGTAACTTGCATTTTATAGTCACAAGTTTCGAGTTTATTGTTTTGATTTAAATGATGTCTGTCTAGTTTTGTCGTTAGAAAACCAAGAAAAATCACGATTGCAAGTTTGTCAGTTTATTTGCAAGCACAAAACCAAATCTTTTAGATGACGTGACCACTCACATTTTGGTGTAAAATACTTAAGGAATACCAAACAGCCTATCGTTTGAAGAGATTAGTATACAAAAAAGTAAACTTAAATGAACAACTCAAAACCACTTGACTTTGTGTTGACTGATTCCACGCAAATGCATGATCCTACAGGATATAATCATATTTTCGATCGATGACAAGGGAGGATTAATCTTAAATAACGATACTTGCAGCTCATGCATATCCATCATTTAATGTGGGGATTTTTTAATACATCAATTAATTGACCCATTCAAGGGAAAGCAAGGCCATTTCAAGAATCTTTAAGTTACAGTAACGGCCATTACATGTATAGCACTATAGGGCCTGTGTTTATCAATCTCGTTCTCACATATCGGAACATTTTTAATCAGGCACAACCCAGAACCACGATTTTCCCTGTTTTCTGATTAACGGCCAACTACCACTACAGGCAAGCAAGGCCCGCGGGGAAAAGATTATATACATGTCTAAGTTGTTATTTTCTTTCAGTTGCTGTTTTTTATTATTTTTGGGGGGGAATGCATTATAAGAATAAGATGGCACGTGATTTGCATGTACAGTAATAACTTCCTTATTAAGTACGTTGGTTTCGCTCCTGGTTTAAGGAATCCCTCTTTATTTTAAAACTTAGCTGATACTGACATTCACATATCTCTGTGTTCCTAGTAACAGTGTATAAGAGCTAAACCATCAAATAAATAAAGATTGGCTGATTACCATTGCATGATCCTCCAACAATTCCCTCACAGATAATTTTACTAACGAAGCGACGACGGCGAACATGAACTGCAAATTCTTCGTTTCGCATCTTCTCTAGCTCTCGTTTCTTCCTCCAGCCCTTGAAAGCTTTCTTAAAGGCTTTTCCAACCTATATGGACACACAAGAATGAAGGTCAAGTTCCATTTGCTGGAATGTTCACATGGTGGTTGCACAGTAACTTTGCTTTGTTTGCCGTGTTGAGAAACGACTTAAAAATATCTGTCAGTCCGAAAGTAGGGCTGTGTTGGAACGTTTTGTAGTTCCGGAGAAGAAATCATCAGCAATATAACTTCAAGCTTTTTTGATCGAAACCACCAACAGTTGCCGTTAATGTAGTCTCTTTTCCGCTTAGTTAAGTAGAAAGAGAGCTTAAACCATGCACGACAACGGTGATGCCCGGAAGACGTGGCTTTGTCAAAAATAAATTTAGTATATTTTACCAAAGAAATTTGCAATATTCTAGATCTGTTCAATGCCCGTATCGGTATCTGAACTTGCTCATGTTAAACATGTAACGCTGCAACGTTCAATTCCAAATAAAAACACGAAAAATTAGCCACTGTAGTACGCGTTCTCCAAAATACGCAGAATTTGGTCATTTCACGTTTTTGTTTTGCAGAGGACGGCAAAGAAATGTACAAAGATTTATAACACACGTGCACAGCTAATGTCCTTTTATTTGGTGACGATCTCATTGCCGTCGTCCTCGACGATTCAAGGCAACTTAAGCAAACCACAACGGCAACGGCAACGGCAACGGGAATGTCGCCAACGAAAGGTCTAATGAGCAGAACAATAGCTGTGCATGTGCGTTATAGATCTTTGTACATTTCGTCGTCCGTGCTTAAGTTCCCTAAAGACTTGCGAATCCAGGAGACTGAACCTTGAAACCTTTCCCTTACAGATCTTACATAAACTTTAAAACTGCGACTTGTCTCCTGGTGTTACGTTCACATCAATCATACGCTGGGGCGCTATTTCAACTGAACAGCATTGAACTGGTTTAACAGCGAGAACTTCAAGCTAAAAAACATACGCTGTCGATCATGCACAAACGATCAACAGATAAGAAACTTCACCTCAGAAACAAATCACTTGGCAAATAAATATTTTCCGACTTGGGCACAAGTGACTGCCAACGCTTTATATACTGGCCAGCGGATAAAACAAAAGTTAACAGGAATCGAAGGAAGGAACAAGTATCGTGTTCCATCCAGGCCTTTTTCTCGGATTAATTACTCCGTCATTATCCGAGTTAAAAAGTACTCCTTTCGGGTGGAGCCTCTCCGTATATGCCATTATTGGGAATACCCACTCCGCCTTGGGACAATAGGGAGTTTTAGCAAACCACGACGACTACGGTGAGGAGAGTGTCGCCAAACAAAAGGTTCAATAAGCACAAAAATAGCTGTGCACGTGCGTTTTGAATCTTTGTACATTTCTTTGTCCTCCTCCGAAAAACAACAACGTGAAATGACCAAGCCCTACGTATTTTGGAGAACGCGAACAGCAATGGCTAATTTCTGGAAAGTTCTTTTGTAATTGAACGCTTTCGGTGCATGTTTAGCCTGAGGAAGGTTTTAGACCGATAGGCGTAATGAAAAGATTTACACAGTTAAGACATTCGAACGTAAAGATAAAACTCCCTAATCACTTACCGAAGATAAAGCTTTACCGATCCATTTGCCAGCTGCATCCATGAACCCTTTACAATCATCTTCCGCTTGTTTGCATTTAAGACTCTTGCAGTTATCGCACTTGAGTTCCAGTTTTTTTTTGCACTCCTCTTTTTTCTCAATGACATCTCTTTGCGCATCCTGCAGGCTTTTCTCTGCTGCATCGAAAGCTGCTCTGACCGCTTTCGCTGCCTCATCCAAAGCCTGAAAAAGAGCAGTTCTAAAAATGAGTTTAAACGAATAATATAGCGGGTGTCATTATGATGATTATTTTCGTTAATAAAAGTTTATGGAAAGTTTGCGTTCCTTTTCTATCGTGAATCATTTTTAAATCTATAAGGTTTTCTTGTGCCGTAGGCGAGCGAAAAGAATGTTGGCTACTCTGACGATTTGAACTCGTCATTCAGCTAGCACGGGTGTGAGTCTATTTAGCATTACATATAATAGGTTCAATTATTCTCGCATTTTGATTGTTTTTTCTTTATAATCAATTGAAATGCAGACGCAGAGAGGACTTCACTAAGTGTTTTTTATTCTTTATAAACAAAATTGACAAATTGACAAATTGACTCCATGTTGCCATGTGCCTGTTCAGTACGTGATTTAAGAAAACGTCGAAACGTGTAAGGACATCAGGAAACACTACCAGCTATCGCCTCATTTTGACGTCACCTGTGATCTATTTCTGATCAGACGCACGGCAACGCGGATTCTATTTGTTCAACTGATGTATGCCCTGGTTATTTATTTATTTATGTTTATGTATCTATTGAGTTATATCGTGCTATACACTAGCTCTTATAAATGCATTAAATTGAGTACAAGTACCCAAGATGACTACAGTAAAGAAAAATTAAAGGTCAGTATACGAAAGGTTTTAATGGGTAGCCGAAACATAGATGGCCTCTGCAAGTACGTTATACTCAATGACACGCCAATTAACATTCCTCTGTCAAGGTACATCTTTTAGTCCCAGATTTCAAAAAAAGAAAAAAAAAGGAAGCAAAAAAAAAAAACGAAAAAGCAAACATAAAGAAGCTTGCATCCGTTCAGCATTTTAATACATGATCACAGATCTACCACCCGTTTTCCCTCATCATATAAATCCCCAAAGTGATTGATATTTAATATACATTCTAGCAGAATATACAGATATTGGTCGTGCAGACATGCATGGCAGAAAAACCAGTCAACTAGGTTTTTATATTGGCTTGCAAGGCCACCGAGGTAATTCAAACTGGCACTACAAAAATTAATTCTATGACTGGAGCAATTTTTCTTACGTTGTTTATTCCACTCAAATCCACTGTAACTCTGACATAAAACTGAGCGCCAACAAATGCTATGCTGTAACTTGCTGAGACAAAAACCTCAGCTGTTATTAGCCCCAGGAAGCTTCCTTGGATCAGCAACTCCATCCGGGTCATTGTCAAGTTCAACCGACAGTACGTGGAAATTCCCAGAAGCGCCGTGTACCCTTCGATGTATGCCTAAAGAAAAGTCTTCGTTAAAAATTAAGCATCAGGGCAGGCTTAATGGTTGTCTTGGATCTGGTCACCCAGGTTCAAGATTTGTTTGGAATCATTGTGTTACTCTTACTGTGTGGGGTGGGGATTATGGTGTAATGAATTGAGCAACCCATCCGGGGAGAATAGTAATCCTCCTCACATGTTATGCAGACTTAAAAGTCCGGGATTAAATTCTCTGTGTTGTGGCACCTTAGAATAAAGAAGAAAAGAATTAGAGTCAATTTATTTCCATCCAAAGGGAAATAGAGAGTTTCCGAACCTGATGCATCCAATTTTTGTTTTAAATGGTTCACGTTCAAGATGTGATTTCACTTTTCGTTTTGTTTGCCGTGCTGCAGTGTTTTGTAACGTCCGGGATTAAATTCTCTGTGTTGTGGCACCTTAGAATAAAAGAATTAGAGTCAATTTATTTCCATCCAAAGGGAAATAGAGAGTTTCCGAACCTGATGCATCCAATTTTTGTTTTAAATGGTCCAAGTTCAAGATGTGATTTCATTTTTCTTTTTGTTTGCCGTGCTGCAGTGTTTGGTAACGTGGCATGCCACTTCTTTTGCAATCGAAAGGAAATGACAAAACAAATTTTCCACTACTAGCTTATATCTGAGTTCAGTCATTAAATATATAATAATCTGTATTTAGTTTAATTTTCACCTCAATGAACGGCGGGGTCTGTCTGGAGTCAACATAGAACCACGGACCGTCTTGATGGTTTGTCGGGCTGCGTGTGATTTTAGCAATTCCTAAAATATCTACTGGATCTGGTTTTAAGTCCACAAAAACGGCCTGGAAAAAATGTCCAAAAAGGTAAACATTTGAAGGGATTCTACGTATTCATTTATAAAATCTGAAAGATGTATTAATTCTCATATATTACCTAAAGCTAGTTAAATGCTCTGGAAAATCTTTCGATAAAAATGCAGTTATTAATTAATAGCATTTTCAATTGGACGTAGTGCTCAGTTGTCCCTGAGAATGTTGAAATTTAGATCAAATGAAAGATCGATAAAACGTTCTATACAGAACACGCTTTGCAGTTCAATAAAACAACAACAACAACAACAACAAAAGAAATTAAGTTCTTTGGAGACTCTAAATTAACTTTCATAACAAAATTCGTCATTAAAAAATGTAATGTCATAATCTTTTCACAGCTTTCGAATATTGAACAACTGTTCACCGAAGTGGAGGTGGCTAGCGGTGGACAATTACCGAGCCGCGAAGCGGCGAGGTAAATATTCATTGCCAGCCAATCAGAGCGCGCCTTCAACGCTATCCACTGTTTTAGTATATACTAAAATGAGGTATCCTTACAATCCCTTTACTTGCCGAAGGAAGAAATCTAGCTTGCAAACAGGCTCCCAGCGACGGCGGAAAAAAGTCGACGAGCGGAGCGAGCCATTCAGAGTCCGCCAGCGATGCCAGTGGAACCTCGTCACCAGACCGCTCTCAGCTCGCTCTGCTCGACTAGCTCGCACTAAATTCAACGCGAAGCCTGTTGCAGGCTAGAAGAAATGTAATAATACATATCTTTAGAAAGGAGCTTTAGAAAAAAGTTAAACGTCTTAGTGGACAACCTCGGAAGTAGGAGGACATAAACTTCAAACCACTCGGCTCAACAACTTGACTGGTTTCTAGACTCATGGAGCGTTTTCACTCGCGCAGCCGGCAGCTATGCAAACAGAGGAAAGTGTTACTCAAGTAACCCCCACATAAGAGGGTTGTTTTGGGGTACCAATATGGCTGTCGAGACTTCATGTGTAAGCACACTATACAATTGCCACTAATTGCGTTACGTACCACATCTGACATCTTGACATGTGCGTAAATCTCCCATCCTAGAATGTTGACTCGTCCTTTGATCATGAAGCCCTTATAGATGTACGGACCACCAGCAATACGTAAATCAAAATCGGCTGTGGCATAAGAAACCTGAAAATATCCGAAGAGTGAAATAACTCTTGACTGAGTCTGTGTGTTTGTGGTGCTCTTACTTGTTGGAAGATTACTCAAACAAAACAAAAATAGCCAACTGATCATACATTTATTACTCCTTGTGATACCTATAAGAAGATAATAAGACCCATATCCACCTACCCCTCCCTTCCCACCCCACGAAAACAAAATTGCAGGCGTATTTTGGGCGATGCGCGCGATGCACATTTTCGTATTAGTCCGCCATCGCACTCTGACCCAACCCATTACCGGTCAAGCACCCAATCAGCCAAGATGGCGGCATCGGAAACCTGGTATATCGAGCGTTCCGTTCCAAAATAATACATGCACAGTAGGTTACCTATAGTGCTCAGCCGTTTCAACGCCATTCGATTGAGGCTTACTTGAAGAAGATTATCCGAATGTTATTTTCGATCCGGACCAAGTGCCTAAATTCACGAAAATTGCACTCCAACCCCAAAAGGAAATTAGTGCAATCATCTAAGCCGTTAACAACTGAGCTTGAAAAACATGCACGTTAAAAGTACTTTGCTAATTGAAACTTCAATTGAGGTCCATAGAGTTCAGCCTGCTGTTTCTCACCGCCGAAAAGCACGACAAAATTCCGAATCCTTTCACCATCAATTTAATATCTCTAGCTCTTTTAATCTCAGGTCATTCTTTATCATTTTACGATTACCAATCTTACCTCGGCGCCTTCCGGGAAGCCTGATTCCGCGACAGGAGGTGGAAGTTGAAATGTGAATCCCAGTAGTCTAATGATCTTTCCCAGCGTGAGTGCTGTGATAGACGCGTAGAAGAATTGGGGCTCTCCAACACCAACGTACCCACTGCCGCCGAAACAATGACCCTGAATGAAATGTATTATATAAATTTTTAGTATTTTCCTGCCATGATGTGACTTGCAGTATTGCTACATCTTCACCACAGCAAGTTTGTCAGCTTTTCTTAAACAATTCACTGCGAGACTTCTTACAGGAACGAGCACCATCTTATGCGTCCCTGATTTTTCAATTTCTTATTTAATAATTGTTACGTTGATTCTTGTCACCTAAGGTGCTAGTGGAAGCGATACTTGCCTCATCTTTAACTAAGAAAATAGGTCTATTAAATTGTAGAATGACAAAATCATGCTAAACTAGAATTGAATAGCCCAAAACACGACAAAACGATACTTAGAATGAGAGTTTTTTCCATTTTCCTATTTTTTTTTTAATGTAAATCAAACTTTTTTCAGATATATGAAAGGTTTTGCGCAGAAACTCGTTTTGAAAGGGAGGCATAAGGTAATGGTGACGCCGAGAATAGCGTCGATTAAAAAATGGTTTTATATTTTTCAATTGAAAACTATCGCAAAACTTAATCAGGAACACAACGATAAATTTGAAATAAATTTTCAAAAAAATATCCATCGTCGTTCTCGTACTCCACACAACGCAGAATTTGGTCATTTCCCGTTGTTATTTGACAGAAGACAGCAAGGACATGTTCCAAGGAGTATGACGCACGCACATAGTCATTGTACTGCTCGTAACGTGCTCGTTGCCATCGTGGTTTTCTTAAGTTCCCTGTTATATCAAACACCGTGCGCGCGCGGCGCACGCTGAAATGGTATTCATTCCCTGAAGACACATCCAGACTGATCTTTCAACTAGACTAAGTTTATATACTCACATCATTGTTAAAATCTGCCGGTATTAGACAGTCGTAACCAAATTCGACTCGCATTCCAAACTGTATACCAGTGATAGGTATAGGCGCTCCGACTTTGTACGTCATACTGTGGAACGAAGTTAGTAAATGGTAAAAAAAGGTTATTATGAGTGACATCTATTAGCCAGCTTTTTGAACGAGAGAGGAGACGAAAGAGAGATATTTAGCCAGCCTTCCAAACTGTCCAAGCCAATCGGTGACACTAAAACAGCATTTAGGGACAAAAATGTTAGGACATGTTTTGCAAACAGCACGTTTAATGTTCGATTCAAATTTCAAGTTATAGAACAACACCTTTTTTTTCGTCAATAGCCACTCGCCCCCCGCGCCCCGATCAATGTTGAAACAGGCTATGTCGACCTGATTACGACATTGGTAATAAAGATTGCGGTATGAAGGGAGAAGGTTTGAAATTTTCGGGCAGTGTCTGAACTAGTACTTTTGTTCCCGATTGAAGTTGTATAATTTTACCAGCTATAACGTCTTATGATGCCAAAGCTTAACACCGTTTTCATAAATGAAACAGATCGATCGACTAGGAAATATCTGAATATCGCATAAGGAATTTTGAATGTTTCATTTCTCTTTGGTCTCGAATGCTTGTCACGGAGTAAAGAGGAAAATGATTGGACGTTTGTTTTTCAGAAAATAAGTAATTCTAAAAAGTATCTGGATTTAATGTACGGCAAAGAATTGTTGAGGTAAATCTGGGCGATCTGATTGGTCCTTCCTTGAACGGCATTTTACCATAAGGACCATTTCCATATAGACCTTTTCAGAAGCCGGATAATTTTTTGTTTACGACAGCTGGACATAAATACTCACTAATCCAGTTTGCTTACCGGCCAGCTTATACTGAGGAATATAGCTAAACCTTCGTTGAATTTGTTTTTCGTCTTGCCACAACCTCGGGCCAAAATTCCCTGGTGCGACTCTCGCGCTCGGCTAGTAAGAGGCTAAATTTTAACGTTAGGTGCGTTTCCTAGAGATATCTTGACAAAATTCCTCTTCAATTTCCACTCTTCAAGTTTTAACAAAATACCTCAGACTAAAAACGTGCTACTTTCGGAGTCTCCTAAGTACGTTTAGTCTATTTTATGATGTACTTTCCTTCCACTCCCAAGCAAAATCCTCACCCAACAAAGATGTTCCCCAGAGAGAGCCACGGGATGGTGTACGCTTTCCGCCACATACCACGCATGCCCAGTTTTCCGCCAACTACCTGTTTTTGGAAATCGTATTCCAACACACCAAAGAGCCACAGTTCATTGCCAGGAGCGATTATACCGTCACGTTCAATTTCTCCGTTGACAGGGACCTTGATGTCTGCACGGAATCCCAATTTTACATGTGTTGCAGTGTTATTCCAGTCAGCCTGAGAAAGATTAAGACGAAATTCGATAGGAAGTTGAATCAGTTTTTAATGAAGAAAAACCATAAAAAAAAAATTTAAACGTATTTTACAGTCCTTTATACATTTTCTAAAAACACGGTCCTATAAAAGGCAAGGACACGCCACCTTTGAAGCACTTTGTTGGATTTTTTGTGCGTCGCATAACATAGAAGTCGTCGAGATATAGCGTTTTCTTCGTTAAAACAACGGAGTCATTTACGTAGAATAATATAAGGTAAAGAATAAAAATACAGGGAAAATAAAACCTTTAATTACACTCTAGTGTAATGTATGTTGATTGGCTATGTTAGTCACGTGCTTTTACCGTGTGCTTCGCCAATGTAGTTCTACAGTATCCGCCATTAAAAAACTAAGTTGGTTGTGGTATTGGCATGTAGTCGTCTTATTCACCCCAAAACACCACAAAGTTGGCGACGAGGATATGATGGGGGAACATTCGACTGATGAAGGCGACGAAGTCCAAGCAGGAGCGAGTAATCCAGTTCTACCTGGAGTTCTAGCGCTGGCTAGTTATTTCGGTCGCATGGAATCGTTCAATCCGAAGGAAGAAGAGTGGTTGACGTATGTAGAACATTTAGAAATGTTTTTCGTAGTAAATTATGTCCTAGAGGATGAGAAAGCAGCAAGTTTGCTTACCTTAATGGGTGGAAAGATGTATGCCTTGTTAAAAAGTTTAAGAATCCCGACTAAACCGACTGAAATGCCGTTCAAGGATATTGTGGAAGTCATAGGGAGACATTTGACACCGAAACCACTTATCGCCGAGCGATATAAAGTCAGTCGATTAGAGAATTTCTTGCGAAGTTGCAGAAACTTGCTGAAACATGCGAATTCGGAAACTACTGAGATGAAGCTCTGAGAGATAGGCTGGTTTGTGGCATAAATTCCAAAGCAACAAGACGAAAATTGTTAGGTGAAGCAGAGTTTAGACTAAAGAAAGCAGTAAATATCGCCGTGGGGATGGAGTTAACCGATAAAGAAATTAGCCAGTTTTCCAATGATTAACAAGTTAACAAGGTTGAGTCCCAAGAATGTTTCAGATGTGGCAAACAAAATCATTCACCAGATAAGTGCTTCCACAAAAATTCAGAGTGCCATATTTGCAAGAACAAGGGACATATTAGCCCAAAATGCCCCGAGAAAGGGAAGGGAGCTACTTCCAAGGAAGCCTCTACAAAGTCTGCAATTAAAAATAAGCCCAAATCGAAGAAGAAGAGCAAAGATGCTAAATTTAAGAAAAAGGAGAGAAATTCTAAGATCAAGTTTGTTGACACTCAAGAGGAAGTTAGTTCTGATAGTAGGGTTTCTTCAGATGAGGAAGAGAATTCCCATAGTGATTGGCCCATGTTTATTGTATCACACTCCTCAAGGAGAAGCGCCGATGCAATTTTGGTATCACTGATTAGTAATAACATTCCATGCTAATTAGAATTGGATACAGGAGCATCTGTGACTGTGATACCTGAAAATACGTCGAGAAATCAGTTAGGTACCATGTCTTTACAAGAGTCGGATGTGACTTTGAAAAGTTATTCTGGTCATGACATACCTTTCATAGGTGAATCCACTGTTCATGTCCAATACGAGGCCCAAGAAGCTCATTTGCCCGTAACTATTACTAAAGGGGATGGAGTTTCCTTAACGGGAAGGGACTGGCTGTCTACACTGATGTTAAATTTTAAAGAAATTAGCCAAACCTAAGTTAGAAGATCTGGTGCAACAGTTCCGAGCACTATTTGATAGAAAATTAGGAACCTTTAAAGGAGTTACGGCTAAGCTCGTGGTTAAAGAGAATGCAATCCCGCAGTATTTTAAACCACGCTCCGTACCTTATGTACTCAGAGATAAAGTGGTAGCTGCGCTAAGTCGACTGGAGAAAGAAGGAGTGTTGAAGAAAGTGGAAAGTTCTGACTGGGCACCTATTTTGTCAGTGCTCAAGCCAGGGGAAACATTCAGAATTTGTGGAGACTTAAGTTAACACT
>CM042746.1:44737327-44749059 GCA_022496165.2 Catalaphyllia jardinei
TGGAGACTTAAGTTAACACTGAACCAATACCTAGATGCTCCAGAGTACCCAATCACCCACACCGGAAGAGTTGTTCACCAAGCTCAATGGGGGAGACAAGTTTGCGAAGTTAGACCTACGTAATGCATACCAACAGGTAATTCTTGATGAGGCATCGCAGCCTTATGTTACCATAACGACTCATTTGGGACTGTACCGGTATACCAGGCTTCCATTTCGCATAGCAGCCGCTCCAGCAATTGTTCAGCAAATCATAGACAAGCTGTTGAATGGCCTGAGTCAGACAGGAGGTACACTAGATGATTGATTGTCACTGGTGAAGATGAGGCTCAGCATGTCAGTAAACTCCATAAAACACTTGCAAGGCTGGAAAAGTGTGGCGTAAAGCTCAAGAAGTCAAAGTGTGCCATCATGCAACCCCAAATTGAGTATTTTGCCTTTATAGTAGACCGCCATGGAATCCATCTATCGCCCGCTAAGGTTGAAGTGCAAGTGCTACACTTGAAGTGCAAGAGCCCCAAAATAAAACTGAGCTACAGTCTTTTCTGGGTTTGGTCAACTACTACCGGAAGTTCATTTCAAACATGTCTACCCTGGCGAGTCCGCTCAACAAGCTGCTGGCCAAGGACACTCCCTGGTGTTGGAGTCAAGAGTGCGCCAAATCATTTCAGGATCTAAAGGACACTCTGACCTTATCCCGTTTGTTAGCCCATTACAATCCTAAGTTGGAAGTGCAGTTAGCAGTTCATGCATCACCGTTTGGTCTGGTAGCAGTTATTTCCCACATCACCAAAGAAGGGGAGGAGCGTCCAATCGCTTACGCCTCGCGATCATTGACTCTCACAGAAACAAAACTACTCTGTTATAGAGAAGGAAGCCTTGGCCATTATTTTCGCAATTCGCAAGTTCCAACAGTTCTCGTATGGTCGTCGTTTCACGTTGTTGACAGACCACCAACCCTTGATACCTCCCCTAGCAGCATCGCGCTTACAAAGATGTGCTATCCAACTGTCAGCCTACCAATATGATATCAAGTACCGGTATTCCAAACAAAATGCCAACGCAGACGCATTTTCCAGGCTGCAGTATGCGACCTCAACAGACGACCCACCTAGTGAAGAAGAGGCTAAGGAAGTGAACAGGCTTCAAGTAGCTAGAGTACCGGTGGATGCCAGACTTCTCCGTGCGGAAACATCACGTGATCCAATTTTGTCACGAGTGGTACATTTCACTCTAAACGGATGGCCGGGGAAGGAGGAGGTTCCAGATAACCTTAAAAGTTACTACCTCAAAAGAAATGAGCTCACAGTAGAAGACGGATGTTTGTTGAGAGGAACACGAGTAGTTATCTCAGCAAAATATCAAGAATCTATGTTAGCAGAGCTACACCTAAACCATCCTGGAATTGTGCGGATGAAAGCGTTAGCGCGCTTACATGTTTGGTGGCCAACACTGGACACTGACATTGAACAGTTGGTGAGGAACTGTGAGATTTGCCAAACCTCTCATGACAAAGAACCAAGTACGTCTGACAACCCTTGGATTTGGCCACACCGTCCGTGGCAAAGAGTGCATGCGAACTACTGTGGTCCGTTCTAAGGTGGATCTTTCCTGGTAATCGTCGATGCTAAGTCCAAATGGTTGGAGGTGCTGGGCATGTCCAGTACAACTGCGGAAGCAACCATAAACGCCTTGCGCACCGTGTTCGCTACAGATGTCTGCCGGAGGAGTTGGTTACTGATAATGATACTCAATTTATTGCACAGGAGTTCAAGGATTTCCTCAGAAGTAACAAAATAAAGCACATATTGAGTGCTCCGTATCATCCAGCTTCGAACGGCGAAGCTGCCAAAGGAGATCCTAGGACCAAAAATCTTCGATAACGTCATTCTTGCTAAGTTATCGTACCACACCATACACCAGTACCGGGTTTACACCAGCAGAATTGCTAATGAATCGCAGACTACGCACCAGATTAGATCTGCTACGTCCAGACCTGAGGAAGAAAGTTGCTTGCTAAACCATCTAGTATGCAGCCAAGAGCACCAAGGAGACAACTGAGCGTTGGAGATCCTGTTATAGGACGTATCACAATCCATGGACCAAGGGTGTCATCATATCAAAGTTAGGCTCAGTGACATACCGTGTTCAAGTAGAAGATTTCATCTGGAGGCGACACATCGACCAACTGAAAGACCAGAGGCTGCTTTTCCAACCTCGTCAAGCTCACCCAGTTGTTGAGCCATTTTGCCAAAGGATTATTCTTACTCACCTCCTCAAGCAAAGGATTACCCCATATCACCTCCTTCAGCAAAGTTAGAGCAAACCCAAACCAAAGAACCTGTACCTGAGGCAACCAGTGCCAAAGACTTCCCTGAGGCCAGGAAACCAGCAGTTAAATCACCAGTTAAACCACCCCAGCGTTAGCCACAACGTGTTAGGAAGCCGCCCAAGCGTTTAATTGAAGAGGCATTATTTTTGTTGAACTTTATTGCACATTCTGGGTAATGGACATTTTGTTTAAAAGTTTTGTGGAACTTTATTGAACATTCTGGACAATGAACGATTTAGTCTAGGAACGTTTTTTACATTGTCTCTAGTTTACTTTAATACTTTTTCCTTAAGGAAGGGAGGAGTGTAATGTATGTTGATTGGCTATGTTAGTCACGTGCTTTTACCATGTGCTTCGCCAATGTAGTTCTACAGTATCCGCCATTAAAAACTAAGTTGGTTGTGTTATTGGCATGTAGTCTTCTTATTCGCCGCTAACCGTAAAATAACAAAGCTGGTGCTTGTTGTTATCTGCGAGAACGGAAACCAATCTCGTAAGAGGTGATTTCGGTTAGCCTGTGAACACAGACGGGTTTTTCGTGGGATATTTAAATTATTCAGATTTATGAGCGTTAAAGTGCCTATGAAGTAAAAAATAATTGCTGCTTATTCGAAGGGCTTTTCAAAGTAAAGAAGAATAGTGTTTTCCTTTTGGGAATATCTTTTTTCTTTTAAGAGATATTTACGTTTTTGTATTATGCAAATGAGGAAAGTGATGACGTCATAGGTGGTTCCACTAAAACAGTACAACACTCAATCAAGAATATCTCCAGAAATATTGGAGCAATGTTCTTCAAACTTGGCACCAGAAATGTACATCACAAAAGGAACAGAATGATACCTACGATGTTGTTTCCATGGAAACAATCTTGGCTCCAGTCTCTTTCTGTGAAAAACCAGATATCCCCATTTGCAATCTTTTAAGGTGTGACAGAGGGTCTAGCTCGGCACTCAAATGGTTCCCATATTGCCTTGACTATCCCCATTAGATTGTTGTGAGTGGATGATCCTTGTTTAGGATAAAATCTGGGAAATTTAGTCTTAATTAAAACAGGACCAGCAACATAACTGTTGTCATGGCAACAGCACGACAAGTGTCATTTTGCTTCTTTTGTGATGTACAGTCCTGATGCCAAGTTTAAAGAACATCGCTTTAATATTTCTAGAGATATTCTTGATTGAGTGTTATACTGTTTTAGTGAAACCACCTATGACGTCATCACTTTACTCACAAAAACGTAAATATCTCTAAAACGAAAAAAGATATTCTTAATAGAAAAACGCCATTCTTCTATACTTTGAAAGGCCTTTCAAATAAGGGGCAATTATTTTTTACTTCATAGGCACTTTAAGATGATGTTAACAAAATACAAAGAGCAAAGCAATTGGAAACAAAAAGTACTACATTTTGACGTCATCTCTGAGATCTATTGCTGAACAGACGCACGCGGCAAGATTGAATCTAGTTGTTAAATCTTACACATAATCAACAAGTGAAAAATAAAGAGAACTGTGAAAAATTTTAATTTGTTAGCGATATCGTGTCATTTGTGTATACTACGTGTGTAATGACTTACCTCCACGTACAACTCAAGTTTGTCGAAGTAGAGTCCATCCCAGATACGAATATGAGCAAAGCCTACAGCGACTCGTATTTTCTTCCATTCAAACTGACCAGTGATATAAAATTTGGCTGTTGGCCCTATGATCATCTTGGTAATTTCACAGAATGCGTTGCCACTACAGTCTTTGGGTAGGACAAGTTGGGCTGCCATAAAGATACCTTTGAAAAATATTGTAATAAAGAGATAAAAAATAAGAAGCAAATTGATGACAGCATGCATTTTGAAATTACAAAATAAAAACACAATTGGCAATACACTGGCTGACTGGCGGGGAGTAATAACATCGGCAATTCCTTGACACACTTCCCCTCCGGAACTTTCCTTTTTCAAAAACCCATTCCGAAGCCAATTTATGAATTGTTTGAAGTAAATACATCTGAGCTTTTAGAGATCCCTTTTATCGAGTAGAAATCGAAAGAATCGTATATAAGGTCTTCTTTGCCTATTTTCATATATTCACTTAATAATTAATGCATTCTTGGATACGTCTCAATAGCACACCTCGTCAATTTGTCGGCAAAAGAGATCGTAAATACATGTACAGTTATTTGCAACCAAAATGTTTAGCATGCAACTTTGGCTTACACTCTCTGTCAAATTCAATTCAACAAAACTCTAACATTTGCCACTTTACCTATTAGGTAATCATTTTCTACAATAACATCCTGTAACATCTTTTATGTACAACAGGAAAAGACGTTGGACATAACATGTTACAGAAATAAGTCAGATCGTCGCATAAAGTAATAATAACAACAATAATAGTAATAAAAAATCGCTTTGATGAACCATATGATGTTTTTGAAAGTCATACTGTTTAATCAAAACATGTCTCGGATGAAACATCATTCATCGTCAGTTGAACAATGAGAAATAAAATGAAATTGTGCAATTAGTAGAGGTAATCACATGATTTCGAGTGCAATTTGGAATAAATAAGCTCGAGTAAATTTTTCAAAGACTAACAAAATTGCTCGAGCCCGTAGGGCGAGTGCAATTTGGAGTCTTTGAAAAATTTATAAGTGCTCATTTATTCCAAATTGCACGAGATAAATCAGGTGATTACTTATTAATAATATAAATGAAAAAATGCGAGATGTTCTTTATGCAGAAGCAACGCGCGTTAATCAGGTGCAAAAATAATTTATTCAAACCATTTAACAACCTCTTTCGACAAAAAACAACAGTTTTCTCAGTGTAAAGTTCAAAGTACAGCTAAGAAGTTCAAGGAATTGCCTGCATCAGTCTGTACCCGAATCTCTTTCGATGAAATGCAATCGTCGTTTGCGAGGTTTGATGACAGGCGTGGTCTTGCTGTTGAGGTTGAATGTGACAGTGTAGTTGGTGAAGGAATCCATCAGATTCTACGCTTGTGAGCTCATCATGTGTGAAATTACTTCACTTGAAGTAGAACGCTGAGTAGAAGGACCGGATGTACTACTGGCCACTGGCATAAGTTTTGTTTCTTTCTGAGATGGTCCATGAAAGCTGTCGCTGTTCGTCTTCATCTAAAGACTGGTATTGTATTTGTCGACCTCTCGAGATTTGCTTTCTTCATCTTGCTTCATCTTGTGTTTTGCGGGAACTGTGATTGGTAAACCGCTTCTCAGATGACTCCAGGGTGGTTTCGAGATGATTCTTTTCATCAGGGGGTAGATTTTATTTTCTCCCATGGGCTGCACTTTACACCAGATTTCATCGCAAGATCCTGTATTTTATCAAGAGATAAAATGGACCACTCGTCCTGAGATTGGGAAGCCTACGGCTGATGTACTGGCAAAATAACGCAAGGTTTTCGTTGGCCCCTCAACAAATTCAAGGCCATCGTCACCTTTCATGATTCTGAAATCCTCCAGTCTCATTCTGTGATTTTCCTGCCCTCCACGGAGACCAAATTGTTGGTTAGATTGCCACCACACTGTATGAATCAAAGATTCTGGAGTTCTTTACCACCGAGTTTCTCGCTCTTCCAGAAAATTTCTTCCTCCTCTTCTAAAAGCTGTCGAGCTTTGTTTGGGCGCTTGCCGCGGCCAGCCAAGCGAAGCTGCTTCGCTTTTGCGTCCAGTACTTGTTTCAAGTGATGCAATCATTACTTTCAGGCTTTCGGGTTCGTAATCCTCACCATGTTTGTTTTTAAGTTCGGCAAAGAATCGCTCGAGCAAAGTGTTGAGCTCCGCCGACTCGTAATTTTCAATTTCCTCAGCAATTCTCTTCTCTAAACACCACTTTTTCCGCACCGACAACTAAAAAGCAGTGCTTTTCACAGTTGTTTCGTTTTTAAAGCTATTTTTTAGCTCTTGTATTGTTGTTGCGGTGGCTAAAGAAAACCTACTCAAAACGCTGGCCAAACTCAAACAATTTAAGCTAAGAAAAGCTAGAGACTAATTAGTATGAAAGGGAGAAATAGACCAGTTTCGTATTCCCGGCCGCACTGGGGCGAGTTTCGTAAAACCCGCCAAAGTGAGGCTAATGCGGGGAAGAAATGAGTCGACGAGAGCTGTAGCAATTGCGAATCAGCATTGTTTTGCTTCTAACTGCAAGAATAGCATCAAGAAACAGAAAAATGTTGAAAAATATCTGCACCTGGCAAATGTTAGATTTTTTCACTCCCTCAGGGCATCGCAAATAGGTATTGCGTTGCGGAAATGTCAGAACGAGAGCGGCGTATGCAGTGGTGGATTGCAACCTGTCGCCTGGACAGTTTAAATGTTATGATACACACCGGAATATGTTCAGTTCATTTCGAAAGAGGTCCTGGCCTGAGCTGACTAAATTGAATCCTGTTAACTTAATATTTGCATTCCCACAACATCTTCAGCGAAAACCTTCGAAAAGTCGACGTGCGAAAGCAGGGAAAGGAAGTCAAGGAATTACCACAGAGGTCGAAGAACAAGGTGTTTACCTCCAGAAAAAGACAAGATGTTAAACCGGAACTAATGGATCATGCCCAGTCCGACTTGAGCGAGTAGGGATCAGGAATAGTTTCACTTTCCGTTACTAGCTTGGCAGAAATACCCATCTGGCCTCCTTGCTCGTCAGAGATTTCGATTGCAAGTTCACGAGCTTCCAAGGATATTAAGATCCATAAGTTCTCCGCGACGCTTATTCGCACTGATTCTCCCCTCCTGATTCCCCCCACTTGTAAGTTATTTTTCAACTCAGGAACTTTCCTGACGAAATTAGGTTTCATTTCTTTAACTAAGATTGTTTTAAAAACCGTAGTTGTAAACAACATAGAGCTGCAAGTACATTCGTATTTTGCGGCCGCGAAAGATTTTACCCCGCATAAGCCTCACTTCCGTGCCACAGGCTTTGCTCGGCCCAGTGCGGCCGGGAATACAAAACTCGACTATTCTCAAGCCAAACATCTTAATTTAATAGATCGTTAACAGAAACATCGAATTTTAACTTAAAAAGTCAAAGGTTTTTCTCCAAGAAGTGTCAACTTCAGATCTATTTAAATTAAACCGTTCCAGTGGCGTGCGTTAAATGAAACCGTTCTGACTGCGTGGCCGAGAGGTCAACGTGTCGGACTCGCAATCTGGCGGTCCCGGGTTCGAGTCCCGCTCTGACCACTACGTGGATTTGTTTCTCGGTAGCCCCGAGTTCAAGTCCTCGGCCACGCTTGTAAATAGCCAACGGGTTTGCCTCCTCAACAGTGTTGTGTTCAGTTTAAATTACTTGTTTCAGTTGTTTGCTCGGCCCCACTAGCACTTGCGCTACTGTCTTGAGAAATATGTTCAGTTTGTACGCGTGAGCCCTATTATTTCACAGTTATTCCCCTCGCTCATATTCAGCAGGCGCAAGCGGAGTGATTCTTTTATTAAGGAAGCCTCCAAAATATGCATGGCAAATTAGATTGAAATAAAAATAAAAACGTTAAAAAAAATCACGCGTACGCTTTATCAGATTTGTACGTAGAGCATGTTATAATGGCTTATAAACCACGATGTTTAAGCCAGTCAGGAAAGCCTTCAAATGGCATTATCCAATGATCAAGTTTTTAAAAGACTGTGATAGCCTCTTCTAAGTACTAACCTTTTGGAACAGTAGTGGTGACCTGACTGTGAAGTGGTTCTTTCGAAAACTTGGTTTCGTCGTCGGTTACGATTTGCTGAAATCCTATCTCTTCAGTTGGGTGAAAAGATATACCAATCTATACGAAGTAATACAAACGTAATAACATATAGATTTAGTCAAGCCTAAAACGCAGAGCTCCTGATTACAACAAATTAATCTGGCTTGAGTCTGCAATCCAATCGAAAAACAGCACCAGGTCAGCCATCAACTAAAAACAATTGATAAACAGTAAGCTGATCCTAACGGCAAAGAGTAGAGTAAGAAACAGATATGAAATAAAGACTAAATATATTTATATTACATCTTAATTCTGTTTCTTACTCTACTCCTTGCCGTTGGGATCCGCTTATTGTTTATCAATTAGTCTCAAAAGAATTTTACTGATCCAGGTCTACACAAGATCCGGCACTCTTCACTGGTTTGTTGTCGCGGTCTTGCCTCATTACATTTTTTGGAACTTGAAAATAGCACGGCACTTTGATAAGCCCTAACGACGTGCGGAACGTCGTTTTTCGTCAAAGGGCACACGTGCACGCAATCCATACCGCTAGCATGCTGAACTTGAAGGGAATACATGGGTTTCTATTTCTATGCATGCATGTGGCTCTGTTCCTATGATTGTAGTGTTCCGCTAGGCGCTGCTCCGCTATTAGTCAGAAAACAAATATATTTATGAACAAACAAAAAGATATAACAGCTAAACTCTGATGACTTGCAATCAGTGATGAACTAAGGATCATAAGTGACCGCAACTAACCTAACTGTGAGTGGCAGTTGTCCCAAGGCCAGGAACATTTTTAACATTCGCTCGTCTAATTATCGTCACCATCAATATTATTATTAACTAGAAGATCCACATATGGGAGCAAGAGAAAAAGCTTCATGGATGTCTTAATTCTGATTGAAAAATAGTTAAAGTGTCTATGAAGTAAAAGATATTTGATGCTTATTTGAAAGGCTTTTCAAAGTAAAGGAGAATGGCGTTTTCCTTTTTGGAATATCTTTTTTTTGTTTTAGAGATATTTACGTCTTTGTTTTATTCAAATGAGAAAGGGATGACGTCATAGGTGGTTTTACTAAAACTGTACAACACTCAATTAAGAATATCTCTAGAAATTTTTAAGTAGTGTTCTTTAAACTTGGCACCAGAAATGTACATCATAAAGGAAACAAAATGACACACGTCGTGCCGTCGCCATGACAACAGTTATGCCGCTGGTCCTATTTTAATTAAGACTTAAACAAGGATCATCCACTCTAACAAACTAATCAGGCGAGTTAAGACAATATGGGAACTTTGTGTGTTCCGAGCAAGAGCCTCTGTCCCCCTCTAAAAGGTAGCAAATGGCGATATTTTGTTTTCCACTGAAAGAGACTGGGGCCAATAATGTTGCTATGGTAACAACATAGTAGGTGTAATTCTGTTGTTTCTTTTGTAATGTAAACTTTTGGTGCCAAGTTTGAAGAACGCTGCTCCAATATTTCTGGAGATATTCTTGATTCAGTATTTCATTGTTTAAGTGAAACTATTTATGACGTCATCACTTTCCTCATTTGGATAATAAAACAACGTGAATATCTCTCAAACGAAAACAAAAAGATATTCCAAAAAAAATGTCATTCTTCTTAACTTTGAAAAGCCTTTCAAATAAGCGGCTCTTTAAAGGATGGGCAGATCATAAAATGAAAAAAAAAAAGATCATAAAATGGGAAAACGTGTTTAGAAATTGAATAGTTGTTGCAAATATGAGCAATGTTGTCCATCTAACAGAACATTGTCATGCATTAAAAGATGTGAGACATATCTTACCTGCAATTCCAAGCCAAGCGCATCTAGAAAATCTACTCCAATGCCAGACAATTTCTCGGACAATTTACCGAACGACTCGCTATCAAAAGCGAAACCAACAGCGAATGTTAGCCGGCCAAATCTGAATCCCGTAATGATCTCCACGTGAATTGGAACACCTCCCGCGTCAATTGATCCAGTAAAACGGTAGACTCCGACTTTGTCAATCTTCCTGAGTAATTCTACAGGCCTCATGGTAAAATCCCATATTCCAGCTCCCCTAAAAGTTGAGAAGTCACCACCAGCAGTTAATGCAAGGCGACATATATCCAAGCAAAGCTCACCCTTACTTATCTTATCTGGGTCAAGGTGAAAAACTCCACTTTGACCATGTAGAAAAAGTCTCAGATGCAGCACAAATACTACTTAATAACTTATCGTTTTCATTATGCTCTCTCAACGAGCTGAACTTCAAACGGTATTATTGACTAAAGCTAGCTAAATGTGTGAAAAGACTTCTGAAACTGAACTTACTTTAGAGCATTAACGAAAAAATCCGGTAAAGAGTTGGTATTTATGCCAAAGGACGACATCATATCTATGAATGTACCAGACTCGGCCGTTCCCTTAGCGTACACTGATCCACTTTGGACATCCTTTTTCACTTCGGTATCAAACACATTTCCTGTCGTCAACGTATAACTCCCCTTAGCTTTAAATGTTTGTGAATTTCCCTCCGTGTAGTAGGAGAACCTAAATTGAAGTAAAAAAAAGCAAAAACCGTTTACCAAGGCAAGGCAGGAGAAAAACCTAGGTCCAAAATCTTGCTGTTGGTCAAGTGAAAATGAAGTTCAAGGTCCGGTAGGACGGTGAAAGTAGCCTCTGAGTCTTCTGAGTCTTAGCTTGTAATAATATCTCCGTAACACATGACATTTTCTAGTCAAAAGCTATTTCAAAACTTACGTCTAAGGAGGGCAAGATGATGAGCGAAAAAATGAGTTGAAAATACGCACTTAATTTAACTACAAGCGTTCTTTGTTGCTGTTTGTCAGGCTCCAGTAATTACCATATTGGTAGGCACATTGACAATTAATATTAAAGGAAAGGAGGAAAGTAAAAACAGAAATCTACTGGCCCTCTGAGCAAGTGGACTTCAAATGGTTCTCCTGCAAAGGGTGTCATAAGTAAAATTTGAGTAAAAAACAACTGAAAAGAACAGAAATACAGCACAAAAAAATCATTAAGTTAGAACCACTTTAGTTAAACCTATGTGCGATAACTAGCTATTTTGATTTCAATTGTAAACGACTTTGGTATCGTCCACAAAGTCAGCTTTCACTGTGCATATAAAAGAACCAAACAACAATAGAAATATTTTGAAGGTAACTTTCTTCTAACCTGACATCGGTCATCTCATATCCGGATATTGGTACATATTTTTCAGATTTGTCGACTTGGAACTCATATTTCCTGAGAGCTGGAGTGTCATCAATCCAGATGGAAAAGCCTAGAACATACTCCGTCTGCTCGGTCTTAGTCCACCCCGGTATGGCATCAATGTTCGCGTAGTATGTTGCAATGTTATCCACGACTTTCTTAATGGTCAACGGGTCGATGATCTCAAAACATACCTAAAGGTAGAAATTATAAATTATGTTCCATCTACAGGTTGAGTTTATGATAAAATAGATATTTTGCAAATTTACAAATCATGAAAGTTTTTGTAGAGTTTTTCACTATATTCACCAGTTGGGATTCTTAACTTGTTATGTTTAATTTGTATCATATTTGTTTGTTACTCGCATTTGATCATATTCACATGGAATTTGCGCGATAAAAATGATGATGATGATGATGATTATTATTATTATTATTATTCTAATTTTGAAGTACCCAGGTGTGATTGA
>CM042746.1:44754059-44770324 GCA_022496165.2 Catalaphyllia jardinei
TATTAACTAATAAATCATATTGAATTTGACACATCATATCAGACTCACAAACCTTTGTAAGGTTCTTTATCCCATAGTCATCTTTATCATCAGCTTCAATTAGAATAGCAAACCATCCACTTTCCAGCTCAGATTGCATAAAATTAAAGCTTGAATAAACAGTAGAAGGAATGTCTTGTTTGTAAGCTCCAGTTGCTGAGAACTTTTCTGTTGCTTTACACTCGAGAGCGAGCCAGGAAGTAGGGTCTGCCGATGTTTTATCTGGTTTGTCCGGTTGGGGGACTAAAAACAAGTTGTAAGAAGATCTCCGTTTAACTATTGTACTTGTTTGACGTTGTAGAATGTAATCACTGCAAAGTTTGCAATGTTTATCACCCTTTAGAATGAAAATACAACTATTGGCTGTATTAAAAAAAAATTAGGAAAGTTTGTCATAAAACAAAAAGAAACGGAGTGGAATTTGTGGTGGGGATCTGTCATCCTTTTATAGGTGCCACTCTTCTGCCGTACTTAATTCATCGGTTAGGTTCGGCGCATGAATGGGGCGGCGTTTGAAACGGGCCTAACTAGATAACCTTGCTGTTCCTTTAGCCTTTGGGCTCCTAAACTCAATAACTTCTTTTTATCTTGCCTTTCTAGAGTTATTTAACCAGATCCTGTAAACAATAAACACTCAATGACTAGTGCCAAGGGAGTTTTGTTTTTCTTTTTCCCTGAGACCCTCCATGTTAAGTGTCATGTTATATCTTCCGACGAAAAATAGAATAGGCCTGATGACGTGCGAGTCCAAGGTTAAAGTTCTTGTTTCTCTAGGTAGTTAGTGAGTTTTGACCCATTGCACGTGACATGTTATTCTCCTCCAATCGGAAATGTATTTAAATCGAGAGGAATAACAATGATAAAGAATGCTATAGAAAGCATTGTTCTGACAGTAAAAAATGTTTCACTTCTTCAATGGCTTTGAAAGATGTACTGAAGTTTTCCAGGTAATTAAGTCATGAGGACTGTCACTCAAGTGATCGATTGCCTGATAGGTGAACATTTGCTTCTTACATAACATTATTTCTGGGATGTACATGTACATTTCAGGGCAGCTTGACAAAATATTCGTGTACTAAAAAATGCCAATACTCTCTTTACCTGAACATCCGTCTGCTTCTGTGGGACAGTCCTTATTTTCTTGTGACAACCCTAGACAGTCATCACCGCCATTTGTCGGAGGAGGATTGGTGCAGGTTCGAGTTCGAGTCTTGAACCCTTGAAGACAAAGGGTGGGCTCAGTGCACGTGGTCCAGGCAGTCCAAGGTGCAAATACGCCATCAACAGCACCTTCGAAAAAAAATAGAGTCCCCAAGTAGTTTTTTTTACGATAAACACCATTGTGAAGTATATATGAAATAATTCATATTTGTACTGCGGTTCTAGATGAAAGTGAAGGATTATGATCATCGCAGTAAATTTTCCAATTTAAGCAATTTAAGAAATTCACGGCGATGGCAGGGAATAAGGCAGGTAAGAAGAACCAGGGCTTTTCTATGTACGGTTAATGAAAAAGGTGAGTTTTTCAGGGTCGCAAATTTCTTTAGTTTCCCGTGGTGAATGAATAATATCTGCCCGTGCTAGTTGCACGCGTAAACTTTTGTGTTATCTTCTGTAGAGAAAAGTTATGTAAGTAAAGTTTTTACTCCGGTATCGAGTTGATTTGTGAGTTTCCCAAACAATGCTTAACCCCTTGAGTACTAAGCTATCACCAGAAAAAAAGCCGTTTTTATCCGCGAAATCAGTTTTTGGGCTGCCATGAAGCTAAATTGGCCTTGGCTTTTGCTAACAAAGTAATTTTTTTTTACTTGACAGACAGAGTTTCTCAAGATTAGGCATAAAATTGAAGAATACTTTAATTTGGTGCATGCGCATAAGCCAAGATTTGGACTTGCTATTGCCATCCCAAATTTCTTTCGTGTTCGTTTCCTTTCGTTTCTCCCGGCCCCTTTACTCTCGCTACCTTCTGCCTGTAATATTCTTTCTGGCTGCCGTAAAAAGTTTGGTCTTAATTATGGGCAAAGCCTGGAAATGGGACCAATTATAGGTATAAGGGGCCATTTTACTACCATTTTCGAACCAAAAGTGATAATGTTGTTTTCAAATTTGCTACGTCAGAATGCTCTTGCTATCCAAGCTCGCTTTTCTCGTTATCAAGAACTCCTACCATGCGTATATGTGTGGTTAATACTCAAAGGGTTAATAATAGCCAAAACCTGTTTTTGATAGTTTCTTGTTGTTTCTGCTCGTTTGGCAAGTTTGCAAAAGTTTTTGAAAGGCTAGTCTGACGCGTATGAGTAGCTCATTTGCATTGTGCAGCGTGCGCATGGACTTTCAAGTCCGATTTGGTGTTTTCAATTGTCAACAAATTTTGACAGATATTTCTTTTGTTGTCTTTTGTGCTGAGCTGCTACAATTTTCACCAAAGTCAAAAGGCTGCTAGCTAACATCATGTGTGTTTCTTTCACATAGTGAAACTTTACAGTGCGAAAATATAATAAAAAGGAGTTTTGATAACTCAGTAAAAAAAACCCGAAATCTTTATTCGAGTCGATTAAAAGCGTCATCGTAAGTTTTCTGATTATTTCTGCTGTATGGTAGAACTCTCGAAGAATTCGAAAATCATGTGCACTCGCCTGTGGCTCTTGAATTACGAATTCTTCTCGTGTTCTACCAACATCTCGCATGGTTTATCAGCCCATAAACGATAGAAACTTGTGGTCTATTTCTTAAAATAAAATTTCATTTTTAAATTTAATATTTATACCTCATGTTCAAGTTTCAAGGTAACGGCGTTAACAGTGATAACGAGAGCTCGTTCACTGCACTTGCCATGACAATTTATGGAATAGATCTATCCAAGTTTCGTATTAATCTACTAGCGTTCTTTCACGAATGCCGTTCTCTGATTGGCTAGGCTACTCACTATCAATTTAACAAATAGATTCCATGTTGCCTTGCGTCTGTTCAGTAATAGATCACATATGACGTCAAAATGTGGTAAGAACAACAAAGTGGCACACGAGGCGATAGGCCAGTGTGTCACTGATGTTCTTACCACATTTTTTCTTCTTCCTGCCTCTCGTATTTGTTCAAAGCCTTGACAAGTCTTTGTCGTACCTCATCTTTAACCCAGTCACGTAAAATATGATCTAAATTCTCAAAAATTTCGACCATTTTAAAGCACGGAGGGTAAAAAATTTGATGACGTTAATCGTGCGGCGTCTCTCCTCTAATAGATCATAGTCGAAAACCAATGAAAATGCGAGAATAACTTGGGTTATTATACAATCTGTGATAGATAGTGAGTAGCGTAACATTGCGCGCTTGTTAACAAGACGACGACCGCTTCTTGGCATATAGTCAGGAAGTGTCTGTGAAGAGGATTCAGATAAGGTCTTGAATGACTAGCAGATTTATACTAAAACAATTATTTCATTCACTCTCGATTTCTATGCCCGATCTCGCGACATAAATCTTGAGCTCATAATCTAACTATTAATTATATCAACAACCTAAAAAAAATAGGGTTACCAGGACATGACGTCAGTTTACAGCTCTTTGCCTGATCATATTCCCCGGAACAGTTTTGCCCCTGGTTGGCGGGAACTGGATTTGTGCAGGTTCTACTTCTAGATTGGGTACCAGTCCCACACGTCTTACTGCAAGTTGTCCATGTTGACCACAAATCGAAACCACCATCGACTGAAAGAAAATCCCAAATATTTAAGATATCGAGATATGTAACTGCAAACTTACAAAAAATGACCCTGTAAAGAAGTTATCCTTAAAAGATGGCGATAAAACTTTACGGTTGTTGACAAATCAAGAAAGATATTATAGTCATCACAGACGTGTTCGCGATTAAGTATCAACATAACGTGATTTCTTCAGCTAAAACAATGGAAGTAAGGCAAGCAGCCACTGCAGTAAACTGATCTGGTAATGAGTTTATCTTCATTGATTTGTATTACTTTGTGTGCATGTCTTTGTTTCTCTGTTTCATTTTTTGTCCTTGACCTAAACATGTAAAATATCTCAAGTTTTCTCTAACTGGCTGCCTGACCCTTTTTGCCCCAACCAGTTATTTATAACTCTGGGGCGAGATAGACTTTTTTGTCGCAGTTTGTTGTTTGTTTTGCAAAAATAAATCAAATATATTAATTCCCACTATTTTGATTTCATAGCAAACAATATCAATCTCGAAGCGAACTTGCCTGGACAAGGCGCGAAGCAAGCTCTTGCTGTCTCTGTTTCGTTACCAGGGCAAATTTGACCGCCATTCATTGGGGGTGGTTGATTGCACACTCTTGTTCTTCTTAAGATTGTTCCTCCTAATATACCGCATGTCTGAGAACACTGTGTCCATGGACCCCACTGGCTCCAATCTCCATCAAGAGGAAAAGCTAAAGAAAGACAAACAGGAAACGACGTCTTTGCTTATTTGCCTTAGAAACATTCGAAATTCTTGCCGGTTAAACGATCGTTAGACGTTGCGTCGTACCCACACTCGTTTGCACTCAGCAAGGAAAAACTAGCAGATACGTTAAGGGAATCTTGGCAAAAAATAGTTCTGTTATGCCTCCCAACTCAAATACGTTTTCCGATGAGAACGCGTCACTTAACGTAGGTTAAATCTCTCCAACTCCCTAGGGAGAATAAAACTCACTAACTCCCTAGGGAAACAACAACTTGAACTTTGGACTCGCTCGTGATCACGTTGTTCACCTTAAACCGTGGGAACCGGTCGGCCAGATGTAAAAGGCCATTGAAGTAGGACGTTTCTCGTTAGAGACGGCATTTATTATTCCAGAAAAGGAATTTATAGTCGCAAACACATATCATGCAGATTAACAAAAGGAAAATACGGACGTTTTGTGTCTCCGAACTTGTGGTTTGGCACCAAAAATGGGTTGGCCACGTTCGTCAACTCGCTCGCCGATCGTGGTCGCCAGGTAGGAAAGTGTTTGTGTAATTTACTTGACAAAATATGCTGTTCCTGATCAAATCAAACTCAAAATGCTTGAGTTAAGCGTTAGAAGTGGCCAAATCAGCTTTAGTACTGTCTATATTTTTTGTTAGCTGCAAAGAAAAAGACTGTTATCGTGATTTTTCGATAGAACAGGTTGGTTTTGGCAGCCGCTAAATTTTGCGAGCGCAGCCAGTGTATGAAATGGCCTCAAGCAAATAACTTTTTTTCGGAGCTTTTTCTATTTTTGAGTCGGGAGGTATAACAAAACACTTAATGACTGGCCCCTCGGGAAACAGTGAGTTTTGTTTCCCCTCGACCTCAATGTTCCCCTCGGCTTCGCCTCGGGAAACATTGAGAGTCTCGGGGAAACATCCCTTGTGGCCAGTCATTAAGTGCTTATATTTTTAAATCACAAGTTGGTGCACGGTTTGTGTGGTATTGTTTCAAAGATTGCAAGTGGACAACTCTGTCTGTCTGTGTTGAATGCTGAGTGTTTCGTTTCTTTTGTTTTAGGATTTGAATCACGCATGCCGCCATTTTTATTTTGGTAATGGCTGAACGAAAATAGACATCATTGCGCCGTTGAACGCTTTCAAAATACAGCATTGATATTGTATGAATCTAGAGGTTTTTAAGGGCTTCTAATTGCTTAAATTCTTATTCTGGACGAATATGCACAGTTCCAACGAGAAATCGTCTTCTTTAGTCTCCGTGTTAAGATCTTTCACTACGCAATGTCATCATTTGCTGCTAAGTAAACATGGGGACGCCCAGATGATTTAAACTGAAAACCAAATATGAAGCAGAAAGTTCAAATTGCACGCTACCGTATGCTACTCTCCACTCACTCAACCCAGCATTTTTCTCAGGTCTTAACAAACCCTCGTGGAGAAGGGTCGATATCACAATTCAAAGAAACACATGAAAACAATATGCAAAAAACAAAGCAAAAAATGATCCCCTAAATTTGACTTACTTGGACACGGAGAAATACATGACAGCTTCGTTTCAAATGCGGCTCCAGAACAGGGCTTCCCATCCGAGGTGGGGGTAGGGTTCGTGCAAGCTCTGCTTCTGTTGACTATGGACCCTCCGCACGGGTTTTCACAGAGAGACCACTGACTCCATTCTGTATAGCCGCCGTCAACTGGAATAGCATTTCATGACGGAAAGGTTTAGATAAGTATTGCTCTCAATGTACGATGTAATGGTTGGGAGAATTAATAGCATATTGCGCTGAATATTGCGCTGAATAAATACTTAGCAAGGGAGTTGCAGATCACTAAATGGACAAAGCTATTGCTTATCAATCAACATACTAACAACAACAACAACAACAACAACAACAACATTGACTTTATTTTTACATTACAGAAAAAAGGCCTTTGTAGCCCGCAGTTAGCAAAGCTATTCTAGGCGGGCTACCTAAACTGACTCTGTCTAAGCTCTCTAATATACATACTCATACACACAAACAACTAAATAAATACATTAACGATATAAAAATAAATAAATAATATTAGAAAACAATCCTGAGAAAGCACACGCGCTGATTGGTTAAAAATCGTGTTTGCATAACTCGATAGAGACACAGAACTAGCGCGCGCTGTTGAAGTAGTGATGGCGAGAACAAAGAGAATTTACATTTTGATAATTAAAGTAACCAATTTGTTTTCCTATTTCTCGTCGCGGTGTTTTCTAAAAGAAATAGAAAACATGCACTCCGTATTTCTGGCGAGTTATAGAAACACTCGTGGAAAACACTCGCCCGCGGCGTGAAAACACTCGCCTGCGGCTCGTGTTCCCACAGCTTTTTCGTTCTCCCAAACTTCCACTCGTGCTTCTATTTAACAATTAGATTATGAGCACGAGATTTCTATCGCGTGATAGTGGACGAGGGCGCAGCCTGAGTCAACTTTCACGCATAGAAATCGAGAGCAAAACTGTTGAAAAAATTGACATTCGATATTCGAGCGTCTTGAAAACATTCCCTCCCCCTTCCTTCTCTCCAATTATTTTTCGACGTGTTATTAAATTTTTCGCCTTTGAAAGGTAGCTCGGATTAAATTATTGTTTTAAATTGAATTTGTGTTCGCGCACATCATTTTTTTAATAACTTCAATTTGTTTTAAGTTAGGAAAGCTTTACTGTCCGTCTTTCAGTCTTCCCAGGAATTTAATTATTTTATTATTTATTTGCATAAAAATGTTTCTTCTAAACTTTGGAGACTTCGTAGATGACCTCCAGCCACTGCACACTAGTGGCTGATAGTGTACGATAACTCAGCCAATCAGATTGCAGCATTTTTGTTACAGTGCTTATGTTCAAGTAGACTTCTACTAGTCGCTGATAAAACACGATCGCGCCCACGAGAAAGCTATATTTTATTATTTGTTAGATTTGGAGCTTTAGGTCTTTAGAGTCTAAATAACGATTGTTCAATTCACCCTCTTTTCAGAGAATGATAACGAACTTAGCTGCAGTTCGTTAACAATATTCGCTCATATATAGGAAATTCCCTATGTATTCTATCAAATATTTAACTTCGCCGTCCCTTATGTAACTCAGCACATTATAGCTTTAATCACAAGAAGATAAAATACTCAAACTTACTCAAACAATCCTGCCCCTCTGCACTTTCTCCATCGCAGTACTTTCCATCATCACTTGGGAGCGGGTTGGTGCAAGTTCTCGTTCGAATACGCTGATTTCCCGCGCAAACACCCGGTGCACAACCACTCCAACCGGACCAACCGGACCATCCGCCGTCCACTTTCGCGCCAAAAGAGTATCATTGAAGTAAAGAAGTCAGTAAAGAAAACGCAAAGAAAGTTCTTGTGAAGATATGTTACAAAAATTGTTACATTAAACTGACCCGCTATGGCGTATATGATATGGAACTACAATGGTTTACTGATTATTTATTTCTTCGCAAGCAGATCGTTCAATTTAATGGCGTCCTTTCTGAACCAAATCCAATTAACACTGGAGTTCCTCAAGGAAGTATTCTTGGGCCTCTCCTTTTCCTCATCTTCTTTAACGATGTGCATAGTCCCCTTCGTCATTGTAAGATAATTACTTATGCCGATGATACAGTGATTTTTACATCCTAAAGTGATTTCAATGTGATACTCTCTAACTGGTTTCGTGATAATGAACTTATCTTTAATCTGAAGAAGGGTAAATCCGAGGTGATGCTGTTTGGTACTGGAAAACGGTTAAATTTGTTTCAAGGCTGTAAAGTCCAGCTATCAGTCAATGATTCTTCCATCAATACCACTACATGTTATAAATACCTCGGCGTGCATCTGGACCCGACACTTAATTTTGAAACGCATTTTCAAAAAATGTACAAGAAGGCAGCAGGAAGAGTGAACCTCCTACGGCGCATCCGTTCCAACATTGATACCCTTAGTGCCCAACGAATTTATCAATCGATGATTATGCCGATATTTACGTACTGCGGCTATAATAGTCTTGGATGGTCAGAGTTCCGCAAACGCATGATCCGCTCCATTGAGACTCGAAGCCTCGAAATCATTTTCCCAAAATGCAGCACACAGAACTGTGATCTTCGAATTTTAACAATTGACAACTTTTTACAGAAGAAAGCGTGCTGCTTTGTATTTGACTGCCTTAATGGAACTGCATGCTTTCCATTTAAAGATTACTTTCAAAGATTTCATAACGCTCTAAACACTAGAAACAGTGGGAAAACAGCAAGTCTACCAAAGGTCAAACTAGATTTTGCACGCCGTAGTTTTTACTTTTTAGGTGCCTCGATTCATTCTAGAGTTTCATTTAGGAATGCCTTAGACGATTATTACTTGTAATTTTTATTGTAATTTTATTGTAATTTTTTATTGTAGTTTTTTATTGTAGATTTTAATGGTTTTTTAACTTAGTGCATTTTTTTTGCTTTAGTATGTATTTATTTTATTACTAGTTTTTAATTCTAACTCAGCAGGACCCCGTTGATAACAATACTTTGTACTGAAGGGTTGTCCTGGTTAAATATTCAATTTATTATTATTAAATACTGAGCAGCTTGCACTTTCATGTGTAATAGAACTGAGAGAATTAAAGAACAACTGTTTTGATTGCTGACAAAGCCAATTTCACATAACCTTTCCATAACCGAGACAAAGTCATCTGTAAGATTTAAAATCAAGAAAACAAAAAAACAACCGTTCACAAAGTGAATAAGTTCCCAGAATATTTAGACACATTCATAGAAATGAAAACGCCGGACATTCATGGACTATTCCAATTTTCCCCTTTAATTTATGAAACCGTGATGTATTATTATGGTTTTTTCTTACGCCGAAATTGACATATAAGATTCCATCCTTTTCATATTTAAACAAAGTGATTATTTTAGTTTGCCTCCAATGAATGCATTTTTACCGAACACTGATAAGGTGAAGAACAACTCATGAAATAATTTATAAACGGGAATCAGATTTTCAAAAATGAAAGCAACGCAGTGTTAGGAAATTACTATCTAAACTATGGAAGCTATCAAGCAGTCGAGATGGCAATAATTATGCTTTAAAACTAAGGGGTTGTATAGCCTAGATTTTAGTATTTTTTAGAGGGGATTTCAAAGTTGAAAACATGTTGTTCACAAAAATCTCTAAAGTTCCTATTGTTTGTAAGGTTGGTCCCCTAGTTGTCGAACAAAATAGCCCACTCGGAATCAAGATTTTAATTTAGCCAAACAATTTAGCCATTCAACTTAATAAACTGCGAGACCAAATACTCCAGCTCATATGCTCCTTTTTTCAAGTACCTGGAATTCAAATCAGGTGATGCTTTCTTATTTGCGATACCAGAAAATTCATGATCAGTTTAAAACCTAGAGGATATTCAGTGACGACTATTAGAAGATGAATAACCTTCGATTTTGAAACTATTTTTCTTGCATGACTTCATGAACAGTTAAGCAAGGAAAAATATACTTACCGGCCGCACCTACATAATAGCAGAACGATGTTAAAAATAGCAGAAGTATTAGATTGAAATCGCTTTTCCTCATTTTGAAGAGGTAAAAACTATTACAATCTATCTAAAAGAGACGGAGGCTAAAGCATAGCCATGAACTCCTAAGCACTGTTGAACAAAGAATAATTAAACAGAAACATAGTAGTTTAATGCAATTCAGCTTCGTTGATCTATTGACACCTGAAATGACGAGGTGGAATTTGTTTACGTAGGTGAATAAACTTATTTTGTTGCCTGTCGAAACCTAGCCGCCTCGGCGTTGACTTGCGTATATTGATTCTCGTGGAGTTATTAATCCATCTCAAAGAAAAACGCTAAGAAAACGAAGACTCCCTCTAAGAAATGAGTTACCTAAATTTTGTCTGTAAATCAGTACATCATAATTGTTGGACTGGTGTATTGACTTTGTTGACATTTTATTCAATAACAATTTTTGATGTCTAAAAATGCATCAATGACCTATGGAGAGGGACATCAAGAGAGAGAGGAAAAAAAAAGACTACAAGTGAGATTTTGATGTGTATGTAAATCAAAATCACAAAGAAAAATATAGATATGAATTGCTTTGTTAACATTAGGAAATTGAAGTCATTTTCTTCCACCCCGAAAAAAATATAATCGTTATACTGAAACTGCTCCCAGTGCAAAATACGACTTCAAAATTGATATCAATTAGAAAAAAGTTTCAGGTGGTAATAAATTATTCAACTACAGTTCAAAGTTGTTAATATTCGATATCAGCTAAAATAACTCGGTTTTTTATTTCTAGTTTTACAAATTTTGAGAAGTATTCGGTCAACGCAGAACGCATGTCGACTGTGGGTACAGCACAGATGTTCACTTCTCATCAAAAATAATACATTTGTTACATATGCACCCAGTTATTAACGGTCCATAGACCACGCGAATAATGAAGAAAAATATGTGTCTTTCTGTACAGCAGACAAAGTGCTTTTCAACCCTTTCTTAAAATTATCAGTTTTATAATTGCAATTGCTCATCTATGAAACGCAAACTCATTTTCAGTGCTGTTTTTCTTAGCAGTTGGGAAATTAATTAGTCTGAAGACAAAGTTCATGACAGTGACTGCTGCTGAACAAATAGTATTGAAAATGAATTAAAGTTGACGACAAATTACGAAGTTCTAGCTTTTTTGAGTCAAAAATGCTTTTTTGCTGTTCACTGGGATAGCGACATAAGACTTTTACTCGTCGGAATTATATACTTGATCAAGCGTGTTTGAGTTTTAAACCGTGAAAAAAAACCCATTACAAATTGAAAGAAAGCAATGCGGTTATGAGCTTATTGATTATTGATACAAATGAACATATCAACAGTAATTAAGACACGCCATAAAAGTTTGGTATTTTAACACTCGTATAACAGTGTAAAGGGATTACTTGAAAATTGATAATATTACATTCATAAACTTTATATTGCACGTTAGGAGTCACCCTGCAGGGAAGCGCGCTGATAAATCTCTGTACGTTTTCTAAAAGAAGTAACAACTGTTTTCTCGTTCGCGTTATAGAAACTGCTTTGAAGAACTCCGTAATTAAGCGTGTGAAAACGCTCCGCTTTAGATCTTGTTCCCACGGCAGTTCACCTCTTCTCAGCCGCTTTCTAAGCTCGTGTTTCTATACATGTAACTCGATAGAGAAGAATATAGAAAGGTGTTTTCAGATTCGCAATCAATTCAATTTGATATATTTCAAGTATGAGAATATTCTAACAAAATCTCAAGATCTGATAATTGATCAGTGAGAAGAACGTCAGGAACGCGACAAAAGAATATTCTCCTTAAAAAGCCATGTTCAAATTTGTTGACTCACCTTTGTCAACAATAGTCAAAAATTTTGCTAAATGGAATCGAAATTACTGATCGTTCTTTCATTAATGTTCCTCGTTGAGAGTCCTTTAACGTTAACTGATTACTCTTCGCGTTCCTCTATTTTCAAATATGCCCATTAAAGGGTTATTTGTTCTTTTTTTACTAAATTCTAACTACCATAACATCTTCTGCAATCAGATACTTTTCTTCGATAAGGGTTCTCAGTTAAAGACTAAGTCAGAGTAAGACATCAATAAGAAAAACATCAATGCAATGTGTTTTGACAGTTTTTAATATTGTTAGCTAACCGGAAGCTGTTAATAAAAACAAATGGCTTGTCTTGGTCTACTTTTCGACCTTTTTCTCTCTGCAGCGTCAGACACATTGAATTGAAAAATTGATGGTCATGCCATATCCAATCCTAGAAGCAAGAAGGCAATGTTTGACTGTTTACATTAATCTGTTTTCACTTGAAGTAACTTTCCTGAAGTTCATAGATGCATAGCCATGAAGACTTCTTTATATGTTCTGATGGACTGACACATACAAATTTGTTTTTCACTCTAGAATAAAAATGGTTTCTCCACAACTGAACAAAACCATATAACCTAGATCTATGGAGTCTGGGCTCGATTTCCGTCGCATATTTCTCACAACAGCGCCGGCTGGTCGAGTCTCCTGTATACTGCAGCTTTATAGAACAACATACATTCATCATATCATCATAAGTTTATTTATACATGGTATCAATTTCATTTTAAATATGCTCTTCCATCGAGCCGTGTGTAACTTAAAATATACAACAACCATTCATAACTAATCTAAAATGAGCGCTATTTCAACTAATGCAATTATACAACTTATGCTAATATTAATTCTAATACTATATACCAATAGCAATACTAAAACTAAAAAAAAATAATACTACAACTTGTCATACAATAAAAGCTATTAAATCCTCAATAAAAAGATCATTAGAATTGTAACAAAAAGCTGGAAGGTAAACTGCCGAGCGGGATTCTTCTTCTCAAGCGTTTTTTCTCCCTCTGGCTGAAGGAATTAACGATTTCTCAAGAACCTGTTAGTAAACAGATATCTCCAATCGTATTTTAGCCTTAAAAAAGCTCGTAAGGAAATTTAAGAAAATAAATGTCAATAAGCATGCTAGTTGACGAAATTAAATTCGTATACCGTATTAAGGTAATGTTGCAGGCTAATCTAATCTTCTGATTTGATAATTGAAATCACGTGCAAAATTACGCAAGGTTAAACGACCTCCAGAATACAAGCAAAATCTAATAAAAACAACCCACAAACTGTTTTTTTTTTGCCCTGCTTGGCCTTTTAAGACTTCACGGCGTGAGTATTGTTGATACAATTTTTTTCTTCAAAATTGTGTTTCCTTATTGATTTTCGAAATTTTAGCTATCCGGGGAAGAAAAATCGAAGTTTAATAACGACGATGGAGGCGAAGTTATTGGGAGCAAGTCCTATAAATTTATATGCACCGTGAACAATGTCTCAAAAAGTATCGAACTTAGTGGACCAAGTGTGGCTTCAACTCAGATTTTTACTTTTCTGTAGTCTATCGTACATATATTTTTTCGAACAAAGTACGTGGGTCGTACAAGGTGATTATCGGCCCAGGGTCTTAATAATAGGTAGAACAAAGACCCAAAGAGAATATTTTCTCAGTGAGGTCCCGCGCATTGCATGACTGGAAATGTATAGAAAAGAAACTTCCAGGATCACGGACTGAAAAGATCGTAAATTTCCAGTAAAAAAATTCTGAAGCTGACTTGGCAGTTAGTCAAGATTGACGTTTTTCAAAGAAAAGAAGAACAAGGGAATTAGAAGAAAAAGAAAAAGAATTTGTAGGGTTAAGTTAGTCATTCTTTAATTTTCGGACAAACACATCTAGAAAATAGCCAATAGTGGAGGTAAGGGATCGTTCGGGGCAGTCCCTGTCCAATGATTTGAAAATTTTGAACAGGCGATAAAGCAATCGGATCGATGGAAGTGAAGTGTGATCATCGCAGTAAATTTTCCAATTTAAGCAATTGGAAAGAAGAAGCCTGAAAAAATCAGGGCTTCAACAGGATTCGAACACGTGACTACCGCGAGTACCGGTCCCAATTGCTTAAATTGGAAAAAAAACTGCGATGATCACACTTCACTTCCATCTACAACCACAGTTCAAACATGAATTATTTCATATAGATACTTCACATCATTTCACTGCACGGGAAGATATGAACTCAGTAAATTGACCTCGGTCCCAACATGTGGCTTCATAGCTCAGTTGGTAGAGCATCGCACCGGTATTCGCGGAGGTCACGGGTTCGAATCCCGTTGAGGCCCTGATTTTTTCAGGCTTCTTCTTTCCAATTGCTTAAATTGGAAAATTTACTGCGATGATCACACTTCACTTCCATCTACAACAGCAGTTCAAACATGAATTATTTCATATATATACTTCAAATTTGATCGATAGTGTTATAGCGAAGCTCTGGCAGCCCGAAGGACCGCCAAGCGGAGCCTCATACTCATAGAGGAAAGAAATGAAAACCCATGAGTTGATTTTCTCATGGTGATCATGGTTAGCGGCATTGCTAGTAGCCGCGTACGCACGACGACGACGAAGACGACGGCGGAGTCGCGCAACATGGCGGCCATACTCCAAATAATTCTTGCTTTTCGCCCATGTGACCTTTTGCTTGACAACGGTTGCTAGCCGCCATGTTGGTGTCCCTCGGCAGTCAACAAAGTGATCGAAAAGAGGAGCTAGTGTGAGGAAATGTAGGAGAGTTAACTATGGGTTTATGCATTGTGTGGGGATGTGGATCCAAAAGCGGCAAACATAAAAGTTTTGGATTCTTACGGATACCCAAAATCATCACTGACCAAGGCGAAAAGTACGAGGAACTGCCTAGAAAGCGCAGGGAAAGGTGGATCAGTGCAATAAGGCGTGGCGCACTGCAGAGAAGAAT
This sequence comes from Catalaphyllia jardinei, assembly GCA_022496165.2. Taxonomy (NCBI): domain Eukaryota; kingdom Metazoa; phylum Cnidaria; class Anthozoa; order Scleractinia; family Caryophylliidae; genus Catalaphyllia; species Catalaphyllia jardinei. The sequence continues at coordinate 44,768,896 of CM042746.1, forward strand.
ATCTTCGACACAGAAAAAGTTTGCGGTCGTCATTTTCATTAAGGACAGCCAGTGAAGGACTCCAGACTGGGTACCTTCCCTAAATTTAGAAGAGAATCAATATCGACGTCTAAAGGACTTTAAAGCTTCTGTAGAAAGATCTTAGAGAGTTGAAAGGAGACGGAGGGCGCCATTGAGCAACAAGATCGAGCAGGAAGCTACAAAGAAGAGAACACTTCTAGAACAAAGCCGGCGGTGATCGCATCTGTGATTTAGACTTTGAATCCGGGGCTAGTGCATCAGAAACTAAAGTGGAACAGCTAACTGATGGAATGGAGACAGTTAACCTTTGCGATGGGCAGGGAGCGAAGTGCGAAACTAAAGAGTTCGCACATTCCTCCACACAAACAGAGCCCAAAGTGGCACCAAATGCTATCAGTGAAGGGACGCAAACTGAAGAGTTTGAGTATCTATTTGAAAGACCTTGTGGCTATGAGGCGCCTGGAAGAGATATCTTCTTTATATGTGTTTCAGGCAATGTTATATATTCAATATTTATAAACAATAATAATATTATTTGTGATAGAGTGAGAAAGGAAATCATTATGTTAAAAAATAGCTGTAAGGGCATTTCACAGTTTTATGGAAAAACCCTATAACTTGTTTACTTATAATTTAGACAAATGAAATGGAAAAATACATAAGCTAAAAGTATTTTCAAGGCTGATGATTATTTTTTGCTGCATTATTACAATCTCCGTCTCTCCACCACCTCCTTCAAAGAATGTCAAACATACTTTAAAGCAAATTATTATTATAACATAGCTATATGCTAGCGCGCGCTCTGATTGGCTAATTTTTTATGAAAAAGAAATGGATGGTTCATGGAGATGGTTCAGGCTGACGTCATTGTCGGTGAAATTTCTTGCCAGCAGAAGTTTTTTCGCACAACTTCTTTCGAGTAAAACTTAACTTTAGCTGTTACCAATGACTAGTATTATCCAACATTTGAGTTAGGGTTTCCTGGTGACTTTGAAGATTTAGAAAATGTGTCTGAAATGGTTGCAGAAACATCGAAAGCCTCAAAAGATCAACAAAGCGAAAGTGCTACTGGTGAAAACAACACGTGCACGTGCACGTGTGGCGAAAAGTGCTGCCAGTGAAAACAACACGTGAACATACACGTGCAGAATTTGCAATTTGATCAGTGCAGAAAAAGCGACTTTTCAGCGTGAAAAATGTCTTGCTATGTTATAAAAGCAATGGACAATGCCTAGCGCGCGTCCATCCAATTCGGGATCCACTTGGATAGTTGGGAGAGCACTTAGGTAGCTAGAGATGCTCTCGGCTGCGCCTCGAGCATCTCTTACGCTACCTTCGTGCTCTCCCAACTATCCGCGTGCATCCCGAATTGGATGGACGCGCGCTAGGCATTGTCCATTCCTTTATT
>CM042746.1:44770724-44799823 GCA_022496165.2 Catalaphyllia jardinei
CCCCCCCCCCCCCCCCCCCCCCCCCCCCCCCCCCCCCCCCACGGAACACCACATGCAGACCAGGGATAAAAATGTAAATTGCTCTTACATTTCTAGTTGCAGATTTATATTTCTACTTGCAGATTGAAATATGTTTACAACCAGCATTGTTACTCATCAGAGTGAAACCCTAATTATTTATGCATAGCTTTCTATTGTATTATATCCACATAACAAAAGATTAACAATACAAAGCAATTGAGAACAACAAAATACGATAGAATACAATACAATGAATAAATTTGTCAGAGTACTGGACAAGTATGAACTTTCCCCGGTTTGTCCAGGAAACAACTTGCATCATTCACTTAGTATTGCCCAACCTTTTAACAGCATCCTAGTCTTCTGTTACCTTCTTATTTAGGAAAGCTGGGGCCTAGGTTCAGTCTACAGCTGTGATGAGTGATGGTGCATGTGTGATCCTAAGTGTACCATTTAATAGCATAATGCAGTATATGTATTGACTTGACGAAGTATCTTGACTGAACATAATGTTATTTTCTTACCTTCACCAACCATCTTGGACACCTGGCTAAGCTTCAATTTAATTTGCCCGAGGAGGACTCCCGTAAGAACGACAGGGGTCTCAAAACTGATATCAGCCCCTTAGGGATAGCGAAAATAGGTGGGGCTAAGTGATTTTTCACCCTGAGAGGTGTGAAAGGAAAATTCAAGCTTTCCCCCCAAAAAGCAGACATCTTGGATCTAGCAAATCTTGACAGCACTGTCAGTGAAACAATAAAGTTCTGTCACTATCAATAAATCCCCTAGCACAAGCCCCCCTTAGAATAAGGAAGAATTTGAACACCCTAATAGCATATGCAGGCCAGATGCATAGCACTAGGGGCTAATTTATAGCGCAGTTATGGATGGGACAAGCACCCCTGTCATGTTTATGGAGACCTCCCCCCCCCCTAGAAAAGAAATAAAAAACTTGTATACTATCAAGCAACTCATGCAAACACTGGGAAAAGAACTAATTTCCCACATGGTATGTCATTGGTAAATATTGGTTTTCATTTTCTCAGTGTCAGTTAGACCACCACCAGACAATATCCCATTATTCAAATTTGGTATTGATTCCATCTTCCCAATAAATAGGCCAATGATTTCATTAGTCTATCCTTGTAACAAATGAATTAATACCAAATATTTACCTATAATATACCACTTTAGCAATCACCATTTTTTCCTGTGATATGTAGAATCTCAAATTCTTTTGGGCCTATTTACAACAAAAGATATGGTCTTCCAGTTCTTAGGTCCATGACTACTTTGTTCCTTTGAATTCTTGCATCCTATAAATAAACAAGTATTGCACTAGGTTTGTCCATGTTACTACTAAAATACTGGGAAATAAATTGCACATCTTCCCATTTCTCAGACATTGAGCGAAATGTGAAGGCAAGAGGATAGTCCCATCTGTCTCTGTTATGATTCGGATATCAACAGGAGGTTCGTTCAAAGCCTGTGAGTGTGGAACTTTGCCGACCACAACGTATTATTTATCGTTAATCAGCTTTCCTCAAACCGATTGAACGAGCTCCGAAACCACTTGATTATAAGCGTTCAAACGTTTGTAGGCCTTGAATTATTTCCTTGTAAAATGGCTCCTTTCCAGAACCAAATATCCAAGCAAATCCGAAACGTCTATGGGAGGTAGACATTCCCCGTTAGAAACTGCTCTTTCGGGATGCTGGCCTGGTTTTTTCCGATAACAGATATTTTCGCTAAATATCGCTCTTTAACTCGAATTCCCAGCCCTTTCCTGTAATCTGAAAGTACTGGGACAGCTTTGCTGAGTTTTTCCGAGTCTTCTTCGAGTTCAGAATCGATTAAGAGGTCGCGAGATTGTCAGTAAAGAATCTAGAAAGGGCCTATATTTCCCTCTATTTACATGTGGTAACACACTTCGTGGGACACCAACATGGCGGATCACCAAATTTGCACAAGCTGTGACGTCACGTGAAAAGCAAGAATAGCTTGACAGAGACATGCAGCCTTGGTTTACTGTGTACTTCTTTGATATTCGACATCCCTGTTATGATCAATTGACACCTGTCAAAACAAGGTATCTGCTGACCAGTATCACGTGACCATATTGCGGGCTCAAGTCTACAGCTCATCGAAGTTGAAGTTGACCAAGTGCTGGGTTTTTAATTGGATCGCGGGCTCATGTCAGGTTAATTTGTTAAAAACAGTGCAGGAATGTTCGAAAGCCGGTTACCGCAGCTCAGGATTAAAACTTATTCGAATTATAACTTTTTTCTTCTATACCAATGACAAATGTGTTTGCTGCTTTATTTTGTGTACATGGTGAATAGGAAACTCAAAACAGAAAGTCAAACAATAAACAGAAGACCTCATTGTAATGTTACAAAACTCAAATCAAAATTCTACTTTTTCTTGGGTTAGCTTTATTGGGCTCTGAACAACCCGGAGCTAAGCTTTTAGGCTGGCCTAAATCTATATATTAAAATGATATATACCTCTTACTAACCGAGTTCGAGGTCCGCATCGTGAGTTGAGCGCGAAGCGCGCGGGCTATGAATCGTAGGGGTTCAAAGAGGAAAGACCAGGTTAGTAAGATATTTATTATATCTCTATTGTGTGTCTGACGGGTTCGGGAACGTTTTCCATTCATGACGAACGACTTCAAATTTCTGAAGCAGGTCCAAAGCCAAACCAGTCAATTTGAAATCCTTTTAAGTCACTGGCATGCTTTAGTACACAATTTAGTAATAAACTTTTACTTGCTATATAAGTTAAAAAAATTTGGTGATAAATAACGCAACAATTGGCAACAAAAATCTTTAACGATGTGAAGTATATATGGAATAATCCATATTTGAACTGCGGTTGTAGGTGAGTGAAGAATGATCATGGCAGTAATTTTCCAATTTAAGCAACAGGAGAGAAAAAGCCTGAAAAATCTGAAAAAGACTTTTCAGTAGCGGGCCGTACAGGAGAGTACGGGCCGCTAAGTTGACCAATCACAGCGCGCGTAACTAACTTAGAGATATAATAAGAAGTGGTATGTTCTGAATGATGTGTTTAAATAGACCAAAGTGATCAAATCTTTCATTTTTACCTGGCGCGCTTCATTATTTTTCTAGCACCCCATTTTGAACGCGCAAAAATTCAATATTGCTTAAGGGCACGTAGATCTTAATATTGCTTAATATGAAGAGAAATGATTGGAAGTCGTTGTTTACCGGAATTTAGAGAGAATTCCACTAAAACACCTAGATTATTCGCTCTTAATTTCTATGACGTGATAGTGTCACGCTTCTCAATTTTTACCATGCAATGTATGCCAGAAGGCAACGTTTGCCTCTGTGCATACATTTCCTTGTAAGGCTGGGGACCCATATTTTTTATGGGTTTTCAACGTATATTTACTAAATTCGGCTTGATAAATTAAACTATGAAGGTTTTTAATGTTTAGTTGAAAAATGACACAAAACTGTTAATATTGGTGACATCGGTAAAAAGGGTTCGTTGAACACCTACATGATCGCGCGTCGATTAAGTAACAAATAGGCATGAGAAGCACTAATCACCAACTGGAATTTTGTCACAGATACGATAACTAATCTATTCGTCCGATTAGCACAATGTCATAAAACGTCTTCAACGTACAGAAGAACAGTTTGATTTCAGTTTTGTAACTTTTCCGTAAGATATTCCGCTTAATGTAAACTTGTTTGTCTTTTAGACTACGGAATGAAAGCAGTCAAAACATTTGTAATTCAGGAAAAATTAATATTTCGGTTATCTTTTGATTCTGGGTTAGCATTAACTGGCTTTCGAAGAACCCTACCCAAATCTATAAATCCACCATCGTTCCCTTGCTATCTTTTCTTTATTTATTTTCTGCTGCTTGGCAGACACAAAACAATTGGACGGTTTGCAGGAAAAAATCCTGCAAGCCATCTGTTGTAAAAGAAATTCAAGTTATGATGAACTGCTAATGATGGTTAAGTTACCGACGCTGTAAAATCTTCGATTGCAAGACATGGCAGTCCTGATATACAGAGAGAGATACAAAGTACATGTATGCTCTGAGTACTTTAGCAACCTATTCACTAGGAATATCTGTGGTTACGTTCCTTGCTAGAAATGCAGACTTCTCTATACCGGGACTCAGCACTCAGTCGGCTTTGGTACAAGTAAACAAAGCGTCAGTTATCTGGCACGAGTAATGACGGTGTAACAAACTAAGCATTTGAATAAAAAAACGATCAGAAAATTTCTATCCTTTTTTTTAATACACAAATAAAAACAATAAATATTTATGAACTCTTAGAGCAACGATGCAACTGCCCACTATGCGATCTTCTCAGATTATTTTAGCCACTGTCTGTTTCTGTATAAATTTAGTTAGATGGGTGTTAAGCATTGTTTAGATTTCTTACATGTTTCTAACCCGGTACTTTGTTTTAAGTAATTATAGCTTTTTGATGTGTAATGTATAGTTTTATGTTCGCAATTAGCACCCTGTCTTAACAGGGAGTTAGAACCAACAAACCCACAAATTAAGTTTACTTTTATCATTACTAATCAGTATAAGAAACCTTATCGTTATCATGATTATTAATATCATCATCATCATCTTAATTACTATTAGTATTGTTATCATTGTTATTACTATTATCATTATCTTACTATTGTTATTATTTTTGTTATTGTCATTGTAATTGTTATTTCTTTTTAAAACCTCGCAGCTCAGTACACACACTCGACAGTGTATTTAAAAATTTCGAGTTAATTTTAAGTCGAATAACTTTGATTCTCCTACTTTTAGAGTTAATTAACTTTCATACTCCCTTTCCAGTGTTTTGGGAAGGATGCTTTGAAATAAAACAATACAGGATGCTAACTTTTAAATCATATTTATTAATTAACATTTGTTAAAATTACAAGACAACAGTTGAGTATTAATTCTTCCCTGTTATACATTCAATATTTTGATCATTCTAATCTGTGATACCATCTTTACGTGTTTGCTTTGAGGTAAGTGTTCTTAACTTTAGAATACCTGTAAAGAACAAAATTTAAAAAAATCACAGTAAGTTCGGATGATATATAGTATTGTAAAATGCGGTTAAATCTGATCCAACTGTACTATGTTTTCTGATAGTTCAAGCGATACAAAGTTATACTTCTTCTAGTCTGACAAGAAAGAGCCATGTTGAGTTTATCAAGATTGAAATCTATTATGACATACAACACCAACACCGAAAAAGGTTCTCTTGTTGGCAATTTACAGCTTAGAAATGTGTAACTGAATTAAGCTAGCCAAGAGTACTGACTAACGATATATTCTGTATCAGGATAAAATTCAGGCAGCGAGCAGCAAAATTATATATTTTTTCTGGACGTCCAGTTTCAGTAAATGTTCAGTAAATATGTTTTACCGCACTGGTTATATCAGCAATGAAGCGTTCCTTTTTTAATCATAAAATTAAAGTAGTACACCAAATGTAACACAATTGTCTTATTAAGGTTAGCCATTTTTTACCACTAATTCTCTGCCTCACCTATCCAGGCACCACGCCAGGCGAGGTGCCAGCCTCGACAACGATCCTGACTTGTTTGGTAACCGAGCCATGTTTGTTGGTTGCTTTGCACTGGTAATCACCAGAGTCAGCCACAATAGCGCCGGAAATAGTCAATTCCATGCCCGTCAACGTTGAGTCCAAGTCATACACATTGTTAACAGTGAGACGATCAGAGGAAGGAAGCGGGCCTGTATATTAATAGTTTGTTATAAATTTAGGAAGCACAGCAAAATACATACTTAGGGGATGTTTCTTCCATTAATTAATAATCAAACTTTGGAAATTTCAAAGAGATGAGGCTGCTTTTAAGATCTGTGGTTTACCCCCAGCAGAGCCTCGGCAGTACATCTAGGACTCTGGTTTGATTTTGTGTCCAAGTCTTACAAATTACATCCTATGGTTCCGTGGTACGTAGGTATAAAAGAAACTTTTATGTGGGCCATAACTAGTATATTTAAGAAACGTAAAACATGTACCTTGTTTCTATCGAGTTTAAGTATAAATCTACTAGCGTTCTATCATGAATGCCGTTCTCCGATTGGCTATGCTACTCACTATCTATTTAACAAATAGATTCCATGTTGCCGTGCGTCTGTTCAGTAATAGATCACAAATGACGTCAAAATGTGGTAAGAACAAAAAAGTGGCACACGAGGCGTAGCCGAGTGTGTCACTGATGTTCTTACCACATTTTGACGTCTTCTGTGATCTATTACTGAATCAGACGTACGGTAACATGGAATCTATTTGTTTTATATAATAACGAAAAGCCTTTTTTGTTTCAAAACATTTTAACATAACGCGAAAGTCGGCTTTTTGCCCCGCCTTTGCCCCACCTTTGCACAAAAAAGACCTTTGACGTGATCTATACATTCAAAATAAAGCAGTTTCATTGGTTGCTATGCGCAGCAAAGAATTGTGATTGGTCGAGAAAAATCACGCCACTGTCAAACCTGACTCGAGCGTCGCTTCTCGTGGAATGAAAACTTACAGTGAAAGCAGAATTGCAAAATCTACAAATCTTGAAGAAAATGCTGGAGTAATCAAGTCAGTTTTTGTCATTGGAGCAGCCCTGTGAGCCGAAAAGCTTGCATGTTGCCTCGAAAATTGCAGGAGTTGAAAAAAGTAGTCTCGGGAAACTTGTGGTTCCGGTAAACCTAGAGGCCATTTGATTCGAGCTTTGAATGAAAGGAGCGTAAATGACGGTGGAGATGTTTGTCTTCTGTGGTTGGTGATTCTCAAATCAGCTTGATATAGTGTCGGAGACACATTTTAGCTGCGATACTCTTGACAGTGAGCTGTGGTTAGCTATACCTAGCTCGCTGCTGTGGCCTGAAACGGACAGTAACCTTCGCATCGGAAAGCAAGGTTATGTATTTTATTTTATCAATTTTAAGAAGTGATGTTTTGATGTTTCATTCCTGACATCAATCGGTGAGTCAACAATAATTGTTTTGACACTGGGAAAAGTTAAATTTTTTAAATAGATTAATCTCAGAAACATTTTGTTTATTGGGTTTGTTAAATTCGAGAAAACGGAGTGGCTCTCGGCTTACCAAGACCAAGTTTGTGCGTGGTTTAGTCGCGCTCAACTGCCGACTGAGGCTGCTAGAAAATTATTTCTGTATCATTTTTTTTTTAAAAGAAATGGCTTTATCTTTCGTTTTCTGGCTTCTCGAACCTGTTCAATTCCTCGGCAAGACTTTTTTGTACCTTATCTTTTGCCCAGTCACGTAAAATATCATACCAATTCTCAAACCTTTCCGCCATTTTAAAACGGCAGAGGGAAAGCTTTGTAATGATGACATCAATCGTGCATCTGTCCTCTAATAGATCATAGGCGAGAACCAATAAAAATGCGAGAATAACTTGGGTTATTATATAATCTTCGATAGATAGTGAGTAGCGTAGCAGTGTACTCTTGTCGGCAAGATGGCGGCCGTTTCTTGGCGTTTTCGAAGTGCCTGTGAAGAGGATTTTGTTAAAGTTCTGAATGACTAGTAGATTTATACTAAAGCAATTAGATTATGAGCTCGGGATTTCCATGCGTGATATTTGACTGCGCCCTCGTCAACTATCACGCGATAGAAATCTCGAGCTCATAATCTAATTGTTAAATAGAAACACGAGAGGAAGTCTGGGGGAACAAAAAATGCTGTGGGAACACGAGCCGCAGAAAAAAGGAAAAGAACTTGCTAACTTTGATTATCAGAAGGCAAACTCTCTTTGCTCGCCCCATCATAACGTTTAACAGCTCATGTCAAGATAGAAATCTAGAAACACTATTCTCTACCAATCGGCGGACGTATGTTCTCAGGACTGTTTTCTACAAAGAAGTAGGATATAAGTACAATGATTTATATTAATAAAGGCTAGATGAATTTTGTAGGCTGGTCATTGTGGAATTACGATGTAGTTCTTACCAACTTCTTGAGAGGAGCGATGTTGTGGCCCCCTTAAATTACCAAGCAAAGCAGCATAATGTGAAAAATCAACATGTCTTTAGGTCGAGTACCCTTACCTCCCACTTTTGTCCACGTGACTGTTGGTGTAGGATCTCCCGCAATATAGCAAGCAAGCGAAATGGTTTCATTCTCGTAGGTTGTGTACTCCGAAGTTGGAATAATCTGCGTGACGCGAACAGGAGCTGGCGAATAAGAAATAGAACGACTATCTGTCTCAATATTTCTCAGAGATTTGTGAAAATGGTAAGCAAAAGTATCTGATGATAATTTCCCTTTGGACGCAGAAGATGAAATTAGCCACTTACCATTAACTAAAAAAAACACAATTCACCAAAAGAGCCTTAGACGTGTTTGAGCTGACCATAATACCCATGAATTTCCGAATTTTTGGGTAACTGGTAAACAGCTACTCTTTCAATATTAAATGGACACTCTCTGAGCCAACCAACTTTAGTATTGAACTGAATAATTTATAATTACTTACACAAGCAGTCCTCTGGTGAAGTGCTTCCAGTGCTCCCTGTATTGGTACCAGCTGGGCATGCGTGACAATACGTTTGTTGGTCATTATCCTGATATGTTCCCATTGGGCATTCCAAGCATGGCTCGATACCATTATTGGTAGAGTAGCGACCAGGTCTACAGACAGCTAAAATGTAAGAGAAAACAATTGCAACAATTGAAGCTGGAAAATGCCCTCTTTGAGATAATTATTCACGTCACTGAAGGGATAAGCTTAAAGATACTCCATGTACAGGAGGGAAGGTCAAAAGGGGTCTACCACAGCTTTACTAGCTGTGTACATTTCTTTACCCTTACAAATGAAAGAAATAGCTCATCTGTTTGCACGTGATTGATTGTACATGCGAATGACAAAAACTTGAATTTCAGAGTAACCCAGTGATAAAGAGTTGCGATTACATAACTATGCGACCGTGATTTATGTAAAAACAGATGGAAACAGAGCCAATCGAATTTTTTTGCTATCAGCAAACTGATGTCAAATGAAGATGACAAATGCAAATGAGTCCACGAGAAACCTTTTCTTCAGAAGATCACATTTTGGCGCTATTGAAGCTGCAGTTCAATTATCGATCCGTAGAATTATGTTATATAGAGCGGGATATTACACCGTGGCGCGAAGATTTTCTGAACTGATTCATCAATATCGTCACTAGATTCGTATGAACTTTACGAGTTGTATTTTTCCAGTAAAGCACTCGCGTCTATATAAAAGAATTTAAATATTCAAGTCTGCTCCTGAGCCAAAACTCGATAACATGCGATTTTTTCGAAGCTTGGCGGCAGGTTTAAGAAGTCAATTTAAAACCGATATACTTGCGCGTACGTCGAGCTCTGAACAGAAGCGTAAATCGTAGCCTTATCTACCAAGAACACTTAAGTAGTAATTAAGGGTCTGTGGGGGTAGCTTGGTTTACGTTGTTCTCAGGGAGCAGGGGAAAATACTACCCATCGTCTGTGCCTGCCTTTCAAACAACTCGCAATGAAAACAAAAAGATCTTTTCAACAACCAGCAATGAAACGCGATATTTTTTATTGGAGTGAATGTGCATGCATCGTGCACTTAAACTACTTAACAGTCGGCTTGTTCTTGTTCCATAGTCCTGCGTTCGCCCAGCTTTTGCGCAAGTTGAAAGCACGACTGTAATAGAAATTAAGACAATTTTGCTACCAGCTAAACCTCAAATGTAATGGCAACAGAAATCTTGCATCTTACGTTTGCAATCTGCCTTGGATTTGGATCCCGTTATGACGCTAGAGGAGTTCTTTGGACAGGGCTGGCATTCTGTTTTCCCCTCTTCGTCCTGATAAAAGCCAGCGTTACAATCTTTGCATATGTTGGTTGTGCCTTCGCTGTAGGTTCCTGGAGGACAGTTCACTGACAAGAAAAAAAAACACAAAACATGATCAAATATGAATAACCACTAATGATATAATAATAAGACGAAAGCGTTAAATTAACCTGATTGACTTGCTTATTTAATGAGGCTTTTTTCCACCTGATATGTAAGGCCTCGTTAAATGAGCAAGACAATCATGTTAATTTAACACTTTCATTTTAATAATCGTTGGATGTTGTCCTTCAGCAGCATTTTAAATGAAACTGCTAAAGGTTCTATTGAGGACTTACACTACTGTAAAATTGATATTAAAATCGTTTAAAATCATTTTAAAACGATTTTAATATCAATTTTACCGTAGTGTAAGGCCACAATAGAACCTTCAACAGTTTCACTTTCAGTTTAATTTTGCGTGTTACAATACAATACACATTATTTTCTAGTATTGTATTTTATAGTATCCATAGCTCTTCATCTGTTGCTAATGGGCCATTTCCGAGTTCTCTTATGCCTCTGTTTCAAAACGAGTCTAAATGCGAAACCTCTCATATGAAAATGAGTTCTGCATGCAGTTTTATTTTCATGCAAATCAAAGTCATTTTCATAAGAATGGTTTCAAACTTAGACACGCTTTGGAACAGAGGCACAAGGGAACTCGGAAATAGCCTTTATATTTCATAAACCAGCAAGGTTAAAACTTACAGAGGTAGAAATAGAAGTAGTCATGGTGGAAATTAAATAATATACTAAGTTAAAAGTATTTACAATTAAAAAGTTTCAAGGGGGTGGTATGCCTTGTAGGAATAATTATTTTGTTTAAGAGTTCTAATGATGAGATCATAACTGTAAGCAAGTTCCTTTAGCCTGAATATTTTCAGCAGCCTGATAGTAGACATACAAAAAACATTATCTAACTTACATCTAATAGTGAGATTGATGGTGTTGTATGTAAATGCGCAGGTTGACATGAAAGTAGTCGTAATGCGGTGAGTAATGTGTGAAAATGAGAGGAGCATATTCTAACAGCTACATCATCACTTGCGTAGGATAAGCAATTTAATTAATCTTACGTATACTTACAGCAAATGTTCTCCATCAAAATGCTCCCGGCTTGGCACAATGAGCCGTCGTAGACTACGTACGCTGAAACAAAATGAAGCAGGCTTGATGGCTATCTCCTAAATGACTGTGAAATATACGAATCTTAAGGACCAAACATACTAGGCATGCAACGCTTTTGAGTTGTACACCATGGAATATCTTACGAGTTACTTGAATTGTATTTTCTTGAATTGTTAATAGCAAGAAAATACAAGCACCATCTAAGTGGGATATTCCATGGTTTACCACACAAAAGCGTTGTAAAACTATTTTATACCATGAAATAGAAAATACAGTGGGCAACACAAACAATGCGACCTTCGCGCAATGCACGATGAGAAGGTTGGGTGTTATACTGTCGAATATTCAATGGATTTTCCCGTATTCTGATTGGCTGTATTTTTTATGGCATAATAAAAAGGATATATAAGCTGTTTCAATTCTTACAGTACAAGTTAGATGTGACATACTGAAAATTGTGAATGAACCCATAATTACTAAATTTTGGAACTCCACGCTTAGTAGCTTTCAAATAAAGATTCCGGCCGAGAAAAAAAAAACTGTCGGTATAATAGTTTGCCTTTGCGTTTGGACCTGCAGTCGTATCACAGATGTGAGGCTAGAGCCTGTTAATTTTATTTGCAAACACAGTACAAACGAACTCTTAGGCCCAGTTCAACCGTAGTGTTTCTGCCGTGCCGTACTAAATTCAGGTATTAAGTTCGGCAAAAGCACGGCAAAGGCACGGCGTCTGAATCAAACTTTTGAATTATAATTTCAGCAAAGCAATTAAGTTCGACAAGCTCTGCCGTGCTACACGCCTCTGGCACGGCAGCGATTCAAACGTCGCGCCTCTGCCGTGCCAAACAAAATTCATAAATTTTCATTACTGTATTTTGGTGGGATCGCGTTCGCGCGAGGAGTGACGAGGGGACCACGAAGAGAATTCTACAATAAAGAGTATGGGCATTGAACCAGAAGTAAAAACATGGCGGCGTTGTCAAATCGCGTTCAATAGGGAGTGTTAGCAATGACGACGGCGGCTGTGAGGACAAAGCCTTGTGAAAAAGTATTTATGTTTTACCATCCAATGTCGAAACTGTGTAGATCTGTTCAGTACTCCTATCTGTCTAAAAACCTGCTGAAGCTAAATATGTAATGAGGTCTAATGACAGCGTTTAATTCCAAAGGAAGACACGAAAAATTATCCATTGCCGTACACGTTCTCCAAAGTACATGTGACTTTGTCATTTTACGTTGGTGGCTTGCATAGGAGGGCAAAGAAATGTACAAAGATTCAAAACGCACATGCAGAACCATTGTTTTGCTAATTAAACCTTTAGTCTGGTGACTTTCATGGGCCGTTCAATGCGGCAAAGAATAAACTTGAAGATTGCCTTGTTCACCCGGAATGGGTGAACAGCAATGGAGTTTTCGGAAGAAAAGCAGGAGTGTAGTTAGGAAACAAAACTACAGTACGGGGATAGAATGCATGTGATTTGGGCGCGGCCAGTATTTTGTCCTGCATTTATTAGGGGCTCCGCCGAATGGCAGGGCGACGAAATATTAGTCTTAAGACTCATTCACTTGTTCTCCTCCACGGAAATCTTTCGTAAGAGGCGAAAGATTTATGCGTCCTGAAGGAAACCCAGAGTTACCTAAAAATCTGAAGAATCGGATCCACGTCTAAAGTGATGCTGCAAGACATGTGGGACAAATAATCTTGCAAGTGCTTTCTTGAGCATGCGCAAAAGACATACATTAAAAAAAGATTGCAATCACTGTTACCCTTGTCCGGGACAAGTGTAACGAAGGTTCTGCAAACGACATTGAAAAGATTGTGACTCATTCCCGTCCCCAGACCCATTAGATGTTTTTTTGCGACGTCGGCAAAGTCGAGAGAAAATGAGTTTGAGAAGTAACGACACTTTTATACCGTTGTTATGGAAACTGATTGGCGACCAAGAATCCTCTCCTGACAGATAATTGATTTATTTCAATTATGAGAGCGAAATAAGAAATTTACCATCCAACCGTGCTCCAATCGAATTAGGAAATGATACGGCGCACATTAATATATGAGAGCTTTTCAGACAGAGAATATCGACACGTGATGCGAGAGTCTGAAATCTGAAAAAAAAAACTGAAAAACTTTATTTAAACACGTGACATTGAGAGTCTAGAAAAGGACTCGTTACAAAAATGTACGTGTGTGTACGTTGTATATAAATTAAGAAAATGTAAAGGAAAAAGTAAGAATCTGTAGTCTATAGTCTCTTTTCGAGAATGTCTTCCTGAATCTGGCAGGACAGGACAGGATCGAACAGCAATGGAGTTTCGAAAAAAAAAGGAGTGTAGTTAGGCAACAAACTTACAGTAACAGCACTCGCCTTTTTTTTATGTTCTACAGGCTTTATTTCCGTCTTCTTCTCGAGTCTTACAATAATTTTATAAGCAGGAGTCTTCGCTGCAGTTTTTAAAACGGCGCCGTCAACGGCGCCATTGTTGTTGTTGCATCACCGCTGATTTCAGTAAATCCTCAATTTGGTGCGACTCAGATAGCACGACGTCTGAATCAAAGTCGTCGGTTTTTCTGCCGTGCTACAGTCGAACCTAATTACAATTAAGTTCGGCACGGCAGAAGCACTCTTTCTGTAAAATCAACGCAGACCGTTTGCAGAAGATTAAATCATTTCATCTTTCCGTTTCTCGTTAGATTTGCAGTAGCTGAGAAGATAAATCAATTACTAGAGACATAATTTAAGTTCGTCAAAATACTCCACTGCGCGTTTGTTTCTGAAAGTGCATCAAAACAAAGTCATGCGTATTTGATGTATTATTTATGGCTGCGCTCGTAAATGCATTACGTCCGGGCGAAATTTAGTTCGAACGATGACATTTTAATTAGATGAGTAAATTTTTATTCATAATTTGTCGATTTTATGTAATTTACGTAATTTGCGATTTTATAACCAGAAACATAGCAGTGTTTCCTACGTTATCACTGTCTCACTGATCTGACAGTAGAGCTGCCTTCATTAATTTCTGTTTTCCTATACTAAAAATGCCGTATAGTATGTCAAGTTACACTTTTCAACCAAACGTGCACACAAGAAAAAAATTCAATTACATGATTTGTTAGTAATGAAAAAAAAAGAAACTTGAGAGCTCTGATGAAGAGTACTATCATGTAAAATGTATGATTTAAAAGCTAAGCAATTGAGACAAGTACATGATAATGATGACAATACAACCGCGTTTTGAAATATTCGAAGGGAAACTGGTAACATCACAGCCTTGAAACAAAATTGCAAAGTGCATGCGTACCATTTATATGCAAGTGAGGCATGCGTAAGCACAACTTTTCTGTTCTTACCCATACAATCCGGAGGTTTTGTTAAGATGGACACTTGGTCATTTTGAGACACCCACTTGTTGCCCATACATCTGTAGAAAGGATTCTGGAATAGACCAGGTAACCCGGGAGGAGATGGGTTGAAGAAGTGTCCAGGATTGCATCTCAACTGTAAGAACAAACCGAGCTTCATGGCGACTCCATTCTTGGGATGGGGAACTCTGATGCAAGTTGAGCCTAAATGATAATAATTTGCGAACAAAATTTATTTTATGGAAACAAAATGAAACAGGTGTTGTAGTTCTGTCGATGAAAGATGCACGAGAAACTAAGGCAGATAGAACAAACCCTGAACTTTTAATGTAGAAAGCCAACATGGCTACCGAGCACGAGGTCGTCACTCATGTAATAGTACATGAAATGTCTATAGGTTAGTCCAACATGTATGTAATAAGTCATGAAATATCAAACACAAATAATTAGAGGGCTAATAATGCAACAACAGGGAACTTATTACGAACAAGGGCGAAATTAAACTACATGTTTAAAAGTCATAGAAGATGTGTCTGTTGTTCACCGTGATGAAAGAAAGGAAAGATGAATTTTACTCGTTTGTCTCACGATGGAGGCAATGAGTATTGATCGCATGTAAAATCAACATCTCAAAGTAGCTCCATTGTGAGACAAACGAGCAAAATTCATTTTTACTGTATGTTTATTTTCTCCTGACTAGTTGTTTTAAATGAAAGCTTAACTACATGTAAAATTGTCAACCCCACATGCCCTGAAAAAAAATGAGGAAAAAAGGAAAGAACTGAGGAGTGACGAAGTTTTATAAAAGAAAGGAAGGAAGTTAAGGAAGGACGACAGGATGTAAAGAAGGCTGAAATGATAGAAAGGAAGGATAGAATCTTGGCAGGCGAGCTGGTGCAATGTACGAAGAACAGCAGGCTTACAGGTAATGTAGGTGGACAGCAAGGCAAGAGGGCAGGAAGGAAACATGGTAGTAAAGAGGAAGGAAGGAAGAGAAGAAAGGAAATGGCTAATTAAGGAAGTTAAGTAGAAAAGAAGTTAGGAAGGTTAGCACAATTGAAAGGAACCTAGGAGAAAATGTACGAACACGAAATAACGAATGGAAATAAGAATGGGAAAACAAACTGCCCAGGTTTTAAAATAAAGTACCTCCAGATGTCACCTACCTTCTAAAGTGATGTTGAAGATACAATACGCGACATTTCCCGATGCGTCAGTGGCGGTATATCGTATTGTTATCGAAGTATAAGTCTTCATCTCGAATCCTGGCCGACGGTTAGACAGCACACTGGCTACGCCTACATTATCAGTGAACGTTGGAGGTGTCCATGTGACATGCTTTTGAAGAGAGTTCGTTTTATCCGAGAACGACGCAGGGCAACCTTGGACTGAGGGCGCAGTCACATCTGAAATCAAACAATGGTTTTATATTTGTTAAATCTACTACGTACAAATATGTGTATGTAGGTCACACCCTTCGAGAGCCCAAGGACTCACTGCGGCTGATGGAGTTATTTATCTGTATGCAGCGTGAAGAAACCAGTGAAAACACTACAGGTTATGCCTCAGTCTAATTGGTGCATGGTTGCCCTAAAAGATCACTGGAACCTTTTTATACTCTTGAGCAAAGAGAAACGCTGCAAGAGATAAGTGTTATGTTGAAACAGCCAACGCATTGATTCCATTAAAGCATTGCTCGGCCACCCGTTCAGTCCATAATCCAACATGCTAAGAATTAGGCTACTGCGGCACGCGTGTTATGTGAAAATACCAAGCTATCATAAGCGTACAGATCGATTTTTTATCGATTTATCGTCAGTGCAATGTCGTTGCGTTGCATTTCCAAAAATACCTCTTAATAAAACCTACCATTTACAGTGACATAGAATCTGCAACTCTTCTGTGTTCCACTGTCACTTGTTCCTATCCAGGTGACTCGGTGTCTGCCAACAGGAAAGGGATAATTTTCATCGTAGTTGCTAGGAGACACTGTCACGTTCTTCATATTGGTTCGTGGGAGCTGCCACTTGTATCCGAGCACCACTGTGGACTTGTCTGGCTCAAGTTCTTCTACTCTGTCGATTGGGCACGCGATCCATGGATCCATGTAAACTGTAATCATGATGGTAGACGAATTCACTTTCAATTTGAGGCATGCGTGAGAACACGTGTAATCCTACCTGTCTTTCGTTTTCTACACAATCAGAAACCTCTCAGATGTATCTGTTCGAGTAGTTTCTAAAAATCAGCGGCGGATCTAGGCGAGGGGCCCGGGGGACCCGCCCCCCCTTATTATGGGTAAAAAAAAGAAGAAATGACAGAAGGGAAGAAGGACAGCAGGGCAAGTAAATCAAGCCCCCCCCCCTCTTAGTTTAAGGCCTGGATCCGCCACTGAACATACATTTCCTGCTAAACGGATTCATTTATGCCAAAGCAATTTCTCTGATCTGAAACGTAAGCCGTAAAACAACAATAAAATCTTCAAGGAATCGTGCCAGGGATCAATCGTGACAGTGCCCGGTCCAATACTTTGAGAAATGGAACAATTGATTGGTTGATGTTAGATCTTGGCCCTCTGAACAAACTTGAGAAGATATTGGGTCAAAATATTGAGGCAGTCTGAGGACGTTTGTATTGTCGCCATGCATGGAGATGAACTGACCTCTTACACAGGAAAGTGGCGCGATCTCGCTCCATGAAGTATCGTCTTGACACGTGGTGTACCTAGGACCTCTGAGTGCATATCCATCGCCACAATAAAAGACACATCGTGTACCGTACTCGACGTCTGTTTGGGAGCATAACGATGGAACCACTCCACCATTGTTAGGTACAGTCAACTTTGGGCACACGACCGCTGAAAAGTTTGTGAAGATGAAACAATGATAACACATCATTTCATAAAATTCTCCGTTATAATCCATCAAATATTTCTCTCCACGTGATTGATCTAAAGGCGTCACGTGAGTAAATATGCTCCAGCTAAAACTGGGAAATAATTGAGTGAAATTTCACAACTTAGAAAAGATCACGCATACTGCCAAAAATAATTGACCGATAATACAGAAAATAGCCCCAGTTTCACGCGAAATTATCCTCAGATGTTTTCTTGAACACTTTCTGTTCCTCGAAGCTCACAGTTTTCAGTCGAGCCACGCCCTCGGAAAGCTGTACGCTTCTCGATCGGAACAGATATTGTCCGCAGACAAATATCTTTTCCGCCAAATCGAGGCTATCGTGTTTTATGAAGTTTGTACATTTTCTATTAAAAAATCACAGAATCTGGACGTTTATCCCGCGTCTGTGAGTAGTACAAGTGAAAACTCTCTGAGAAGGCGATAGAAAATAAACTATATCGGTTACTTCTGAATGCAAGCAACTCGCTTGAAGCACTTACGTTTACAGTAAGGAACGTTTCCTTTCCACATTCCGTCTAACTGGCAAACTAAATGTTGAGCTCCGCCCGCCAGGTAATGCCCAGACACACACCCATAGGTACAAGCTGTGTTACGTCTGATATTTGCACGATCATCAGTGCAGGATGTCGGGGTAATAAGGCCACGGAAAGGAGCTTCCAACGGGGGGCAATAAATCTCTGCAAAACAGAAAATTTATAATAATAATAATAAGCATCCACATCATCATCACCATGATACATTTCTAGTGCGAATTTTTACCTGACTATGACCAGATGTGTATTGCAAAATTATATATAGGAGAAATAATAGAAAATATATAACAAAAAGTGTGGCAATGACTAATAGATTTAAAAACATACAATATGGTAAAAACCAATTGATAGATATTTAGCAAAAGTATTATTTAAATTTCCCACATAAATCGACTTTAAAAAATAATGATTTTAGTTTAGGGAAAAGATGCATTTAATTATAACAACCGGAAACACCAGGAAGAAAACAGAAATTGCCGCATATAGACTAACTTGTGCAGGGTCTAAAGATAACAAACATGTCACGATGATCAACTGCCATTCAGGTAGACCTTCTAATTTAGATGTGGAGACGGAAAAAAGTTAAAATGTTAATTCATTTTAATTAATATTAGTTAATGATCATTTTTGTACCTTCACAGCTTTTGTCATCATCTCTGAGTCGATAACCGGGCAAGCAGGTGCAGTAATATCCCCCTTCATAATTGCTGCATTTATGGTCACAGCCACCCATGTCAGATAGAGCGCATTCATCGATGTCTAACATAAGCAAGCAACAAGTAATGTCAGCATAGCAGAGCTATCTTGAACCTGAATGTGTAAGGCAGCGTTGAATTCGAAAGAAAATTTTTAAAAGATTGGCCGTTTACGTTCACCAATATTCGTGGAATATGGTCATTTCACGTTGTTGTTAACTTGGCAAAGAACGGCAAAAAAAAAATGTGCAAGGTTTATATGGCAAGAGCACAGCCGGATAGTTCTGCCCAACAGAACTTTTTGTCTAGAGACTTCCTGTTGCCGTCGCCATTGTAATTTGCTTAAACTTTCCATTAAAGAAGAGAATCGACGTGCAGTGAAGCTAGTATTTTTTTAAAAGAACCTAAGAGCTTTATGCGTAAAATATAAGTAATGCTTAGAAACGCGTATGAAAATTAAATAACATCCAAATAATGGCAGCACACAAACTTCTTACTTAATGTTTACTTGCTGTGGATTCCTTTACCTTCACAGCCCATTTTATCAGCTTTAAGTTTGAATCCTGCTCTACACTCGCAGTTAAAGCTTCCTGCCGTGTTGTTGCAAACGTGTTCACATCCCGCGTTATTCAGGTTACATTCATTGAAATCTAATGGAATTAAAAACAACTAAAATTTAGAAAAATTAACGGAATAGGCAAACTTTTAGAACGTTTTCCCCACCTGCTGTAGGTTGGTTGCATAAAAAAGAATTACAAACCTAGGGGGTGGGGTCAAGGGCACCCCTGGAACCCCGTAGCTACGCCCTTGAATTGTAGTAGTAAGAAAACACGGATCATTATCAGCAGCTGGGCAGAGCCCTTTATATAACAACGACCCCTTGATTTAACAAAAACACTTTTATATAATTCAACTTCCTTATATAGCCGCAAATGAACAACCCCTGGATGTAACAACCCCCGAATTTAACATCCCAAGAACCCCTGGATGTAAGAACCCCTGATTGTATGAACCCCTGATAGTAAGAACCCCTGATCGTAAGAACCCCTTATCGTAAGAACCCCTGGATGTAAGAAGCCCTGATCGTAAGAATCCCCTATCCGAACCCCTGGATGTAAGAACCCCTGAACGCAAGAACCCCTGATCGTAAGAACCCCTGATCGTAAGACCCCTGATCGTGAGAACCCCTGGATGTAAGAACCCCTGATCGTAAGACCCCTGCTCGTGAGAACCCCTGATCGTAAGAACCCTGATCGTAAGAACCCCTGATCGTAAGAACCCCTGATCGTAAGAACCCCTGGATGTAAGAACCCCTGATCTTAAGTACCCCTGGATGTAAGAACCCCTGGCTATATAAGGAAGGTGAATTATATAAAGGTGTTTTTGTTAAATCATTGTTATATACAGGGCTATGCCCAGCTGCTGATAATGATCCGAAAACACACTGTTCGGGAAAGGAACTGGACTGGAGAAAGCGGCGTGAATCGGGCCAAGTGAGTTCAAAGTACGGAACCTGATATAGTACTAGTGAACAAGTCAGTCTGCAGTTTATGTGCATTGCCTCTTGGGCTGGCGTTACACATCTTAGCCACACAGTGCTGACGATCCCCAAGAAGGGTGAGACAGCTGTCCAATTTCGATTGAGCTCCCCATGGCCAGATGTGGTCTTTTAATTTGGCTTCTCACCTTCGCAGATGAATTCGCTGTTCTCTTTAAGCTGGAATCCCTGTTTACATGCACATAGATAACTACCGGGAGTGTTGAGGCACAAACCATGGAAGACATCACAACCGCCATTGTTAGCCTGGCATTCATCCTTATCTGAGAAGATAACAAAATAGAACATGAAACGAAACATGACGAAACTGGTATGCCGACCAAGGTGATTTAGTGTATTCAACCGGGAAAATTTGTAAACCCTGATTTAGAATACTTTCAGGTGAAAGTGCACAATAAACCTCTTTATACTTATGACTCACCCATACATGTCTTGCCATCGTAAGCGAGAGTGTAACCAGGCCAGCAGCCACACTTGACTTTCAGGTTACACAGGTTATAACAAACTTGTTGACAGCCGCCATTATCAAGCTGACACAGATCCGCCAAGGCACCTGTATAAGAAGAAAAACGACAAAATGCTCAGCATTAACAAATTAATCCTCCTTATTCTTAGGTTGCACGTGACGTCATCATTTTCTAAATCTAAAACTAAAGAGCCATCAAAGTTATCATCTTCATCACATGAGAGGGAGTAAATTAATATCTGTTTACAACTTTCCAGCTCAAGAACATGCTTCGTCTAAAACCAGGCACATTTTCAATTTCAGAGTCATGGCGGTACGTGACATAAAGGTATGAACGTGTTTGACGAAAAATATATACCTATCTCGGGATTTTGAGCCCTTTTAGAAGTTTAAGTATTGGGAAAAGTGTGTATTTAAATGTTTGCTTGATCAGTTCAGATGATCAGTGGCCTAGATAATCAAAGTAAGTTCCAGATGTTTACACTATTTTTCGGCCGCCATGTTGGTGTCCCTTGGAGGTAGACCAACATGGCGGCTCCATACTGGGCTCTCTAAATTTCGACAAATGTATGAAGATCGGGAAAACGTACAGACCTAAAAATTGGAGAAGTGCCATAATTATTTATTTCCTATAACATTATGATTTCTTGAGTTTATTCACTGAATGGCTTTCGAATTAATTTTTGATTGCGTGACGGTGCAACCCAGGAATAGAAGAACCTGTTACGCTCAATATTTCATAACAAAGTACCACAACTATATGGACTAGTCGTTCCACCTGCTAAACAAGTTAAACCCCTTTTCCTTGCAAGAAGAACCTTAATAGCCAGTGGGAATCATAAAACAAGACTGCTTTGAAAACAGACACAAAGGCCCCTATTGGTAGGAAGGCGCTATTACATTTATGCGTTTTACTAAAAACCTAAAATCTAATGCAAATCATAATTTTAATCCTAATCACAATTAAAATCATAATCATAATCATAATCAAAACCATAATATTTAAACAGGGTGCCCCCTTCACGAAATAACACCTTCCCTGCCCGCCCCAAAGGTAGATCTGGGCGCACGCATGAGTCCAGCTAATGGAAGAACTGCACTGTGTTTTAGCACTATTGGCAAAAGTAGCACTATCAACTTTTCATAGGGAGCGTTGCCTTTTCCAGGAGACGAAAAGGATAAATTAGGAAGTGCTCTTAAAGTGGCCTGTTCAAAGACGACCAAACCTTTGATCTTACAGATTGCTGAAATCAAACGAGAGTTAATAGCCGTTATTTATGTTGTTTATTTGTTTTATCTTCAACCATTTCAATACACATACCTACTCTCGAGTAAACTGTCACCTCACACATGGTCAGAATTCCTTCCCCAAACATCTGCACTGACACGTATCGTCCCGGGATTGGTGGATCGCACTGGACCCTCAGAGCTTGTCCCTGGCCCACAGTCCTCACGCGGTCGTGACATGTTGGGTTCTGTAAGTTGTCTTTATTGACACCAACTCTGACGTCAAAGTTTTTGAGTCGTTCGAAGTAGTTATGACGATTCACTATCATGACGTCTGGTAAATAAGAAAAAAGAGTAATAAGGTGATTTATCACATTTTCAGGAAGCAAAAATGTCCTTTAACTCTTTTGGAAATGTATAGATTTCTTTGATCTCTGTTTCGTGACACACTTAGGCGAAACTTGAACAAATGAAAACAAACGGTTACAAATAGCAAAATAGAATGGTCAAGTGCTAAAGGACAGACTGAGCACAAAGAGTTTTAGTGACATGTATCTCCATAATATCTCAATAGCCATTTGCTTATTGTAAAAATAACTTTAAAAAATCATATATTCTATCTCATTTTGGCTATTGAGGCAGACTAAACTAATGCATAAGGCGGGGTACACATAAATAGGAGTGAAGTTTGTAGTACAATTAAAAGGGAATTGTTAAGATTAAAATAGGATGGAAACACTACCAGACAGTCGACCCCCTGCAAAAAGAGCCTCAGGTTGGTAGGGGACTGTTTGGTATCCGTCTACTAATTCTTCACTTTAAATTCAATTTTCCAAATCCATCAAATCTTCAATATTTCATATTTTCCTCAATTTAACCCGATTCTTTGAGAACAAAATCTCTTTCCCAAAATGGCCAAAAATCACCCAAAAATTTACCCCAAACCGCCAAACAGTGGTTAATGAAATAAGCATAGAGAGTCGCTTGAAACGTGACCGAGATATTGGCGGAAAGGCCGTGTTAAGCGACGTCAAAACAGCCTCCACGTGTACCCCCGCCTTAACATATAACCGTGAATTAATTGCTGGTTTTCAGTGTCAGGCCATATCAAGATAAAAATGAAAACCGTACAATAGATTAACTCTAGAATCCGGAAAAAGAAAGAAGGTAAATATGCAAAGACTCTCGCCAAGATTCAGATCACAGCAATTTTTCTAAAGCGAGATATGTGGAGAAATGTTTTACCCAAATTTATAGAGATTTGTATGGAAACGCCATGTTGGTAACAATCTACATGGGCACCAACATGGCGCCCGGAAATCATCAAAAACACCTGCCACTGAGTTTTGCTGCAAAAGCGTAAATTTATCTCTCGAGGAACTCAAAAACATTGAAATAATACTTTTTCTAACACATGAACTGTTCAGATAGCCAAATCCCCCCAAATGAGTCACTTTTTTAAAATCAACATGACAGCTCTTGGTCGTCATGTAATTGCCGCGTCACGTAAAAGCTTAGAAATTCAAGCGTGGTCTATCAAAAATCCAAGAACCCATTCGGAGCGAAAATTTGTATGAATATTAGTTTTCAGCTGGTCTTATTCATCATGAAAGTAAAATTTTAGGAGGATCAATAGTTTTGTAGTTTGAATTTTAGTGACGTCATGTGAAAACCCCCAATACTTTTGCACCGGGAGCCGCGTAACCAGCTAACTCAGTAATTGCACCTGTCGGTCTGCAACCATAATTTAGTGTTACGGAGAAAAAAACAGATGTCACTTCATTGTCTATCCTATCTGTGTGTAGGCGACACATAGGGCTTCAGTTGTCAATTATTACATCAACTGCCCACTTGTCACGCACACGTCACGCACCTGTCACGATATACTCCCTTCCAAGATCAACCCTCCACCACGGGTTCATTTCCTTGTTGGTGTGCGTGCAAGACTTGTCGTCATAGTACGTGGAATAGTTTTCATCAACTGCTCGGCTGCTGAATCCATTGTAAGCGGTACTTGACTGTTCTGTCTTCTTCTTATGAGCAAGATCTGTAAAAAGAACAAGGTTGAGTTCTGCAATTTACCTGGTATAGTGAATTAAAGAGTAACAAGATAAAGATATTCAGCAATGTGGAAGGCAAACTGCACCTGACTTTTGTCACCTGGTCAGGGTATTAATGCTCGCCATTCGGCAAAGAACAACCGAGGAGTTGAAAACACGAACCAGCTACTGGCAAGCCATGTTTTTGCCATAATTGTTCCCGTGCTAACCAAATAGTGCATGCTAGAGTTGAAGGTTTTATAGAACGTTTCTGTAATTTTTTGTGAGTTTTCGTACGATTCAAATTATGGGCAAATGTACAAGTCGTCATCTTTCTTGCCGCTTTCTTGGATAAGCATGCTGCCGCGCTGTCACTCTTCCTGTCCCTCCAATTGTGCATTGGTTAAGCTAAAGTACAGCTAATAAAAGAGCTTGGTGATTAAAAATTGTTGCCTGAACGATTCAAAGCGAGTCCACACCTTTCGTTAGCGAAGCACTTGAAAAATCTCGAAACCTCAAGAACAGCTTGATCCTTTCATTAAGTAACTGTTGCAGTTTTCAAGTGCTAACTTTTAAGGTGTCGCCTGTTGTAACTATGAAGATGTGAAACTTACTTGCAGCGAACTTGCTACAGACGCTCACAATTGGCTCATCCACCACCTCGAAGCGTTGATCCAGTCTTGCTTGATCAAAATATGTGCACTTATCAAGATGAACGTGCGGGTCGGCTGTAGAAAGGAAATACCGGCCGGTTGATAAGAAACATTGGCACACTCTTCAAGAAATTTAACACTATTTGTTGATTATATTCTTGATTTTCCGAAATAAATAGGCTTGCGTGAATAAGAAATGAATAACACGGCGAGTCAAAAAAGGAAGTGAGTGTGTACTTACTGGGAATGAAGCTGAACAAGAGATGCTCCTTGTTTAATGAACTGTCACTGTTTTCACACTTGCTGCTCAGAACTAAATCTTCGCTGTTCACTGGTAACATTTTCTGAAAATTACGCATTCAGCATTCAGTACTAGTGAATTAAAAGTGACACACTTAAACGAGAAGTACACTTCGAAAATGCCTCAGTATGCATAGTGGCTGCTAAACGTCGTCCTTTGGTTCGCCGAGGAATTTCCCTTTCACTTCCCACGGCAGAAGTTGTTCTTGACATTCACCAGGTAAAGTAGGAAATTAAAAAGTACTGCAAAGCAGGACGCAAAACTTTATTGGCCAATTTTATCCCATTTGCTCATTTGTCGCCCCGAAATTAGACTTTCTAATTCCACTGACGCACAATGGTGACTGAAATGCCAAGTTACAGTTACGAAAGAAAAGAATAAAAACGCCACAAAAGCGAAAATGCTAAGAATTTCTAAAACGTATCCGGTGAGCTCTTTAGGTTTTTGTACATTATGCTAGCATTTTATCGGACATTTTAATAAGGAAAAAGCATAAAGCGTTACTTGAGCATTTTATAATTAGTGGCATTTTCCCGGAAAATTAGTATTTTTTCCACAGAAAATAGAAATAAAAATTGTTCTTTTTTACGAGAAAAGGAAGACTTAATTAACTTAGCCTCTTCCCTTAAGTAGCACTGAAAGGGGACAAAGGATTAACAGAACAACAGATCACATAGATAATTGTTTTTTTTGGTGCATTAAAACTTTTACATACGCTGTTGTTGGCTTGTTATACACCAGAGCCGGGATGTACAAAGCCCGATTAAGGTAACCCAGGGATAGCGACAATTTTGATTTCAGTTTTGTATTATTTTTGTGAAGTGTTCTGTTTATATTGTTTGCCCTTCAGTTTTGAGCTGTAGTAATCTCAAGCTACACCAAACATTAGAGGTGAAAAACATTTTTAAACAAGGAAACATAGTGCGGCAATGAGTTAACGTTTAACCCTGGGTTAACGTTAACCGGCTTTCGAACAACCCGGCCCAGGTACTGTGAACTGTTAATTGTTAAAATTAAAAAAAAATTCTATGTATGAGCATTAATTAACCAAGCATTATAGTGACCTATTTAGGGGAAACCGAGCATTTTAGCGGAAAAAATGGAGCATTAAGGTGGAGCATTTTAGTGGAAAAATTAAAGCTCGCCCCGACGTCGCATTTCATGTCCGAGCGAGGCGGTTGAGAGTTTTGCCGCTGTTAGATCTTGCAATAACCATGCACAGGCGTCTTAAACTCACGAGGAATCGATCAAATAATATTATATTTTAATGATTTTTATGTGAGTGAGACGTGACTGCCTAAAGTGAGCGGTGTTGTGTTACACTTTTGTCTATCACGACAATGTAAGGAATTTAAAATAACCACAGGTAGCCCATTAAAGCTCGATTAGTCTCTTTGCATTGTTACGTGACTCGAGCGATTTGCATATTTATAAGGATTTGTATGGGGAAAATAACGACTGCTTCTGTAACCTATGAAAATGTAGTGATTTAAATAAAAAATCGCCTTATCTTACTTTAATATTCAATCTTCGTTCACTGTCTAAAATCCGCACGCGTCATTGGTTAAAATTGATCACGTGAGTTCCCGTTACCTAACGACATCAAAGTGACAGAGTGCGTTATTACAATAACGCATAAAAACTGTGCAGTGTTCAGGTCGGGCGGGAAGCCATTGCAAGTCTATCGCCAGCAATCGCCAGCAGTGAACTCAGATTGAATGTTAAAAGGGTTTCGTGTTTTGTTTTCAAATACACGCACTTGCTTACTGTACAATGAACTCGAAATTTTCAATACTGCACTCAGCTTCGCTTCGTGCAGTATTGAAAATTTCTCGTTCATTGTGCAGTAAGCGCGTGCGTGTATTTGAAAACAAAACTCACAACAGTCTCTAACCCGTAATTACCGTACGGTTTGCGCTCTCTCCGGTTTCACTAAAACTAACAGAATGGCCATAAATCGGCTCAAAGACCACACAGGAGGGAAAAAATTAAAAAACACTCAACTAAAGTAAGGTATGGCGATTTTCATTTACAGAAACAATCGTTATTTTCCCCATACAAATCCTTATAAATTAAATACGCAAACCGCTCGAGTCACGAAACAATCGTTACAATGCAAAGGTCAACATAGAAAGAGAGCTGCTCATATATCGAGCTTGGGCTACTTGTGAATAACGATTGATAAAATCGCGCGATGACATAAAATGTTACCTTTTGGAAAATAAAAAAAAGAAAATACACTCACTTTGTCCGGTTTCTGTTGTCCATTTGGCCTATTTCATCGTTTTGGGGATTTTGAGGTCGCAGCTTTCTATAGACGAATAACGGCTTTTTCGAAAGACCTGAACCGCGAGGCCGTCTTCTCGACGAAATTCGGATTCGCTCCTCGATTTTCCCATCCAACGCAGAGAAAGATAGTCCATTTGTCCCTTTTCCGGTCGGCCTGGAGAAATTGTCCTCCTTTCCCCTCCAATTTGAACGATGTTTGCTTCACTACTGGACGAGCTTTCAATTTTCCTCCGCTCCGTCCTTTCGACTACGGCACAGCTTGAAGTCAACATTAGCGACCGCTCCAGCATGACAACTGTGACTTGCCATATGGGTGGGTTCGTGGGGAGAGGGTTATATTTTTACTGGAAATTTTGGCGTTGGAGGGGAAAATCGAGCAGCAGATCCGAATTTCGGATCCTCGCGGTTCAGATTTTTCGAAACAGCTCTGTCCAGCTTTGACTTTGTCTATACAAAACTGCGACAAACACCCCAAGAACTCCGCAGAAAGATGAAATAGGCCAAATGGACAACAGAAATCAGGCAGGGTGAGTCTATTTTCTTTGTTTTATTTCCTAAAGGTAACATCTTATTTCATTGCGCGATTTCAGTTATCCATCGCTATTTTAAATTCCATACAATGCCTTGTAGAGCGCCCAAATTCGTAAAGGCCAAAAGTGTGACACAACACCGTGCACTTTAGGCAGTCACGGGTCACTCGATACTCATACAAATCATTAATAATTGATCGATTCCATGAATCGTGAGTTTATGACGCCTGTGCAATAACAGGTGGTAACAGGAAAAGCGTTTAAATTGTTTTAACTTCCATTTTGACCCATTTTATTAGAAAAACCCAATTATCAAATGGTTAGGAAGAACAACACTTCTTCCGGAATACCGCACTTTTGCATATAAGTTTCCATATTACTTTACCCCTGATTTTGTGTTGACACACTTTTTGCTTCCAACGTGCTGCAATGACCCTCCGGTGGTGAAACTGAACTGATGCCCTTCACACGTCGAAAACAAACCGAGGATGGCACCATCAGTGGCTGCTCCTATTGGCTGCACACATTTTCCACTCTTTGTGTGTTTCAGATGGCCATTGCTAAGGACAAACTCTAATCTGCAGTTAACAAAAATCAGTGCCAAGTTATTTGGGCTAATAGCATATAATCAACATATTCATACAAATACATATACAAATTCAACTGGTCCTCCTCTAACCTCGTTTGAGGGTGAAACTGCACCCATATAATGAAATTATTCGATTGAACGTGTCTTTTGCCAACTATTCAATATTACACCCCGCTCAAAATAGTATTTTAAAATTCATGTAAAAATGAACCTTGTCTTTATCCAGACTGATCGTATTACCTACTCTCACTGCATCCGCTATGTATGAGTAACTTGGTGCCTTCTGCCACATTGTTCCCTCCTCCGTGTGGGTGAATACACTTCAGGGAGCCGAGATGAACCAAGGAGCCAGGACCATTCAAGCTTGTCGTTCCTGAGGAAGCAAAAGTAGTCATAAAATACCAACGTTTACACTTTTATTTTAGTTCAGCATGTTATCGCAATGTGAGGTTTTCCATGAACAGTTGATATGTAAAAGCATGAGTCCTGTGCCAAGCTAAACGCATAGTTTCAAGTTTGAGTCTTCGAGAACTCTGTCTTTCGTATACCGATCCCTGCATTTGCGTCCTCCATTCTTCTCCCGCGGATCAAAAGGCGTCCATGAGTCACAGGTTCCTGCAGTGTCTCTGACTGAGTGCGTTTTGAATTTTTCCGCGCAAAACTAACAGCCCCCGTGGGGAACTCCTATGTGAAAAAGTCAGAGATGCTGGGTGTGGTCGAGCTTTATCAACCCTAAAGTACAACAATTTAAAACGGACATGATGGCATTTTTTATTACTAACAAAAATCATGCATCCTCCTAAAACCCTGGGTAAGACCAAAACCCGTGATTTATACGCGGGACGAGGAGCATACCCGACTTTTTCAAACGAGCGCTCTCAA
>CM042746.1:44799923-44827174 GCA_022496165.2 Catalaphyllia jardinei
TCCACCTCCTCCAACGGTCTAACAGCCGAGAGGGTAAACTATATTAGTTAAAAGTATTTTGTAGGTCGATACTTTGATCTTAAGATGTGCAGTTATTTTCCGAAAAGTATTTAGCGTTAAATCGACGAGATTAATAGACAACTTTGACGTTCCAGCCTATTTTCCTTCCCCTTTATCTTTATCGATTCTTACAGTGATTTTTTGACAATCTTTTTTTTTTTTGATTGCAATGTATAAAAGACGGTTAATTTAATTATTTTGCCACTCACCGACCGTCCAGCACTGGTTAGCTCTTCTTCTCTTGATGGATCTCACCGTTAAGTCACACTGAAAGTTTTGATCATCCTGCTTCGGGTCACACTTGGTTTGTATGAGCTTTGTACCCTGTGAAGCTCCGTTTGTATCGATACAATGTTTAGACCAAGAGTTCTGTTAATTAAGTTCAGAAATAACGGTCGCAAAAGTTAGTCGCATCGTATTACTCGCAATTTCAAATCATCTCCATTGCGCGCTTGTTGGTGCAAATATTGAAAGAGTAGCAACAAGGTTTGAAATTGTACCTTATAACTCTTACTGCAAACTCGGTCAGGCATGCGCGAAATATTTCTTCGAAAAAGGTAACTTCCGGACTTACCATTATTTGGCCTTTAAGAGTGTAAACCCAATTCTGTTTCTCGTCTGTTTCATTACAACCTGTTACTTTAATGTAGGCGCCATCTGTCTTGGAGTCCACGTACAAACAAGGTCCACGTCTGTCATCTGTCGCCGATTGCTGATTCTCTATTAAGAATATTTCTACAAACACAAAAAAGTAAAAGCAAATTTAAGAGCGAGTACCCATAACTGATACAATTTTAACAAGTAGGTAATTAACGATGAGGGCCATGGGTTTTGATAGTATACATAACCGGGCTGTAATAATACCAACATGGGCATATGATCTGCAATAGCTGCATCGGGTCGCTCTGAGTGTTACGTGTACAGACGACATATATCGACGTACCATCTTTTGACATGCTATGTAACCTGGCCTATATCAAAATGTTAACACGGAAGTCACTTTTGAGAGCTGGTCAACTACACGCAAATTGCTTAATTATCCGTAAATCTGGAAACATGCAATGTTCACAGCCTTCTTCAGCCATGTGAGGTCAGTAAATATCATTTGATTTGTCTTTTCGTCCGGTCTTTCAGCCCTTTAAATAGCACGTCGAAAGATGGCATGTGGAAAGATGAACGTGTGGCCTATGCACGTAACACTGAAAGCGGGTGTAATATATTACGAACAAATTGATAACGAAAGTTAAAAATTCAGCCTTGGCACCAAACGTGGTAATGTAGTTAAAGGGGCAATGTCACGAGGATTTTGCAGTTTCAGGTCAATCCTTTGCTAAAATCATTACTTTGAGGCTTTCCTCATAAACAAAATGCTTCTGTAAAGCTACGACGAAGATATCAAATGAATTTTATCAGAGAGGGCTAACCATAATAAATTTCTTGAGGATTTTTTTGAAGACGTAGCATCAAATCTTGAAAAAATTGGCCTATTTTTTCAAGTTTCAATCCATTTCCATCCTTGCCATCCGTAGCGACAGGCGACAGGAAACAGTTTCAGTACCTTCAAATAGTACTTTGATAACAAAACTACACAATTAGTTTTGGAATTCAATTGAGGAGAAGACACCTTCTAGCTTTTTACACTGCCCCTTTAAGTCCATAAGCTTGAGTTCTAGAGGAAACTGAAAAAGCGAGAGTTCTAGCTAGCCAATCCAAAGTTGATTATGGGATACTGTTCGAAGGAACTAGACTAATTACTAAACTGATAGACAAGATAATCGATGAGTTCTAACTTACTTGTCATTTTGTATTGTCAGAGTTGATCGATAATTCGATGACTTATCGATGACAAAACAAGTATATGTGGTCTGTCGATTAGTCATCGATACCCACACATTGATTTCATGATCTGATGATTAGAAGACTCGTCTCATATCATGCTGCAGATCTACTACGAATTTACGTTTTATCTAATTTGTAAAGGAACCCTTTTGTA
Source organism: Catalaphyllia jardinei (assembly GCA_022496165.2). Classification (NCBI taxonomy): domain Eukaryota; kingdom Metazoa; phylum Cnidaria; class Anthozoa; order Scleractinia; family Caryophylliidae; genus Catalaphyllia; species Catalaphyllia jardinei. The sequence continues at coordinate 44,801,977 of CM042746.1, forward strand.
TTTCGGAAAGTGATATACATCAGTGCATTTTATCAAGTTAAATAAATTTAGAATTGTACCTGACATTTCAAAGTCAGCAAACGGATTAGGAGAGTCGTAGTAATTCTTTTCTGTATCAGTCGGGTTCTTGGGGTTCATCTTGTCCTTGTACCACTCAGTAGATTTATCGGCCCCAGTCCTCAGACTCCCTACGGGATCTTTCAGGTTAAAACCCAAAGCGAGGTAAAGGCGCTTTCCAAATATGGTCAGGTCAACAGCTGCGTTGAAAATGAAGTTGCTGTTTCCTCCGTTTGCGTAGGCTGCCAAGCCGAACTCGAATTTGATGCTGAGTTGAAATCAAAACCAGAACGATGCCATTACCTTACCATGCGATTTAATATAATCACATATACTCAAAAAATACCTAAATCTGTGAAATTCCATTTGCGCCAAGAAAGAGCTCATTTTGATCACGGGAGGCGTGAAAGAATATTTGAACAATCTTCTTATTCGTGTGGGTGATTCAAACTTTGGAGCAGCATGTGATTGAATGATGATATAAAAACGAATTCTTAGAAATTTACCAGTAGCAAGACTCAATGCTATAAGCCCAAAAGTAGCTCAGGTAGAAAAACGCAAAAATAATAACCAGTGAAAATACAAACGAAGTCAATGAACGAAAATATAAATGAGCAAAACAAAAAACTCTACTGAAAACCCCTGGCAAATTAAGAAACAAACAGAGATGTGAGATATACAGCCAGAAAAAAATGACAAAAAAAAAATATACTAACAGGGAGACAAAGAGACACGGAGAGACAGCTGGCTGACAGACAGTCAGACAGACAGGTAACAGAATGACGTGTCAAAGACAGATAGGTTACAGACAAGTAGACGCAGTTTGGGGGAATAGCTAAGTGTTACCGTGCAAATTCTTCGTTACAAATATTGTCGATTTTTTTATTTGTACCATCAATCAAAGCGAATGGCTTGGTTTATTTACCTGTGAATCCTAAACAGCTGAGTAAGGATAAAGTTTATAGCCTTGCTAACCCAGTTACAAGCCATCTCAGTTAACTTCAAAAAGCCAACGGCTACGTCGAGTATGTTACATAGACCCTTCCCGATATGCTCTACGGCTTTACAGGATCCATAGCAGAGGTGAGAAACCGCTGAGGGAAATCATACAAAAAGAATTACTACTCAATGCTAGATTTGAAGTACAAAGTATCGCGAGTGTAAGGTTTTGAAAACTATAACTTTGACAATTTCTTGAGAATGAAGGGATGTGGATGAAACCTAAAATCATTGGCCTGAACAATCGGTGCCATTTTGTTAATAGTCGGTTGCATCTGACTGAGTTATGTTTACTATCACGTATCACTGTGACTCCATAAAGTTAAAGCCACCAAGACAGACATCAATTTCGCTTATACCCCCATCTTATAATTACTACCCAAACAGGTAGACCGTTTATTTCGGAGACGCGTGAAACAGTTGCCGCTGTCAAGAAAACGTCTTTGACGCCATTTAAGTAAGCACACGTGATCAAATTCCTCCACGTTTCTGAGGCGATGGCGACGGCAGGCTTTTCCGTAAATAAAAATGGAAGGTTTTTCTATCCTTGGGAAAAGCATGGACGATATTCTACGGGATAACATAATCGATTATTGCTGAAGAGAGGGATCCGCCATGGATGAAGGTACTTTGAAGGGCAGTTCAAGGAAGTTGCCCATTGATAATAAGACAACTGCGTGACGAGTCCGTGCGTTTTAAAATTAAACACTCCAATTTATACCGTAACATTTGCATAAGATCATCGCGAGTTGCCACCTCATTCTCGTCGGTCGCTGTTACTTCACATCTATCTTCGAGAAGAGAAATGTTATAAAAAAAATTCTATCTCTATCATGTTGTACTAACAGCAAAAGCGAAAGATCGCTTACTGAGAAGAAGCACAAGGTAAGAACTGAAATTTGTTCATGTGCGTTTGCCTTTTCATTTGACAGCTTCAAGCCACGTTTGCTTTTTGTCTGCGGTAGTACACTACTTTAGGCTTGGCTTAGGCAGCATAATGTGCCTGGAAGCGGTGTTATGATCACCAAACCTTTTTCCGATCCTGGCAGATACACCAATCCTGGCTGAGTGGAAAAGAAAAGAAAATGATTAAATTTTTAATGGAACAATCCTGATTTAGTTTATACCAGTTGTTATTTGGAGGTATCCTTGACCTATAAAAAAATGTTATTGTCACATAAATGATGATGATGATAATTTTAACGATGATGATGATGATGATGATGGTGATGATGATGATGATCCTTACGTATATTTACTGACCTTTGCAGCCTCCTCCCACAAGACCTTCGCATATTATTTTGCTGATGAATCGACGTTTACGTATGTGAAGGGCAAAGTCCTCATTGCGCATGTCTTGTAATTCTCTTCTCTTTCTCCAGCCCTTGAAAAATTTCTTGATCGCTTTTCCAACCTGTCAACGGTACAGAGGTTGTCTTTAAGCACCCTTTCTTGACAAAGGCAACAGCCTTAATTCTATTCATTCATACACGGGGTGTGGGATTCATAAAAATCCACCAGGACAGCTTACCGGAGCTAAAGCTTTCCCGATCTTCTTGAAAGTCTTTTTGATCCATTTTCCTGGAAAGAAAACACTGTTAGATTGGATTGAGACCGCGACATTTAACAAATGGTTTGTTATCTAACTGTAATAAACTTTAAACTTCAATTTCTGTTAGGAGAAAGAGATGCAAGTAAATACAATTATAATCACGTTCGACTAACCAGCAGCATTGACGACGCCCCCAATCCACTTGCCAGCAGCATCCAAAAACCCTTTACAATTTCGTTCGGCTTGAGCACACTTGAGCTTTTTACAGTTATCACATTTGAGTGACATCTTCCTTTTGCAGTTTTCTTTCTCTCTGATGACGGCATTTCTTGCATCTGAAAGCCTCCTCTGCGCCTCATCAAAAGCACCTTTGACGGCTTTGGCCGCAGCGTCTAGGGCCTGAAAAAGAGTGATGACAGGTGCATATAATTTTGGCTTCAATAACTTCATTTTTGAAACATGGGCTTCGTTACAGATATCGCATCTCATCTACATTTCTACATGCTGCATTAATCCTGATTTCTTTTAGTTTATTGCCACTGGGTTTTCACTACGTTATCGAGCTCCGGCGGAAACCTATCGACGGATCATAGTCAGATCAAAGTTCACATGAACTATAACAATCTTACAAAACTCGAAATAGCAGTTTCTAAAATATCGAATAATAAGAGAATTCAATTTTGCAACCAACCAGTTGCATGAAAACATTTTCTTTAAAAGTAATTTATATTTACAAGGCTAAAAAAGTTAAAAGCAAAAGTGGGTATGATGCCTGCCCTGCAGATGACCTAGTGTCGGAAACGTCCGGAGTTTTTTAAACTTTTTCAGCCTTGTAAAAAGACGTTATTTTTAAATTCAAAGCGACTATTATGGAAATATTTCTTTCGTTGCGGACGTTCTTACAATTGGCTATATTTCTCAACCTGTCTTTCGATGTGAAATTTTTTGCATTCTGGTAGGTCAGTTTTTCTTGATGAAAATTAAATAGGAACTTCTTCTGGAGTCAACATAATTCACGTACGGCAGAATACAAAGATAATTTTTTTTAGTAGCTAGGTGGTGTACGCATTGTAATATCTTTCTTACGTTGTTTATTCCACTTAAGTCCACTGTAACTCTGACATAAAACTGAGCGCCAACGAAACTCAAGCTGTAGCTTGCCGACACAAACAACTCAGCTTTTATGAGACTCAGAAAATTCCCTTGGATCAGCAACTCCATCCGTTCCATCGTCAAGTTCAACCGGCAGTAAGTTGAAATTCCAAGAAGCTCCGTGTACCCTTCGATGTATGCCTGTAACGAAAATATCCCGTTACACGCCAGGAATTGTATTGACAAGAGAGTTCTCTGCAGGCGCGCATAGATTTTAGGCGACAATTGAAAGAATTAAAGACACATGTATCTCATTTATTTTGTTATACTATATTGCCATGTATTCATGATCATGTTCAGTTTCGCGTAGTTTATTTAAAAACTGCTACATTGCTCAAGGTACCCTTTTTGTTCCCTTCAACCAGAAGGATTTCTAAATCAAGTGCTTAAAGGACACAGTCATCTTTAAAACCGCGCTGACCTGGACACTAGTTTTCTCACTTTAAAAAAAGTTCAACCCAACCTGATATCAAAGTACATCTAGGAATCCGCTACAATCTTCGCAGTGTTCTGCTTGACTTTCAATCGTTTACTGTAAAACCTTTTTTAAGAGTGTGCTTTTGCTCATCCTAGGATATTATTTTTATCATATTTGGTTAAACACAGTTTGGTTCGCGTCTCTGCAAATTAGCTACGAAATGGTATTTAATGGGCATCTGCGCCAGCTGACTGTGTCCCTTTAAAAGTACTTTTACTAGGATGGCAATTTCAATACTTTTACCTGGAACTGGGTGTATAAAGTGATGACTGTTAAGGTAAGGAATGGGTTTCATGGGAGTTTCAAGTCCCTTTCGATTCATATAAACCACTTAGTATAGCCTTCGAGTTCTTTGGGAATACATTTCAAAAAAGCAAGGTTCCTTGGATTTTCTTGCTCATATTTGGTCATTTAAACTTAGAAGAAAACATGGAATGTATTGGTTCTGCCTTATTGGAAGACAATACTGTGGACTCTGAGGACGAACTTGCTTCATTACTGAGACTACTAATTACTTACCTCGATGAAGATGGGAGTCTTTCTGGCATCAACGTAGAACCAAGGACCCAAATCTTGCTGGCTGGGGCTGCGCACGATTTTTAAAATGTTCAGAAGTTTTATTGGATCTGGTTTTAGGTCCACGAAAATTGCCTGCAAAACATTTTTCATTCAATGACAAGATAATTCTCAAGAAATCAAACCCCTTCAGCCGAACTTCAGTAGTATATTCGACTGTATCAGTCACATATATCAGTCGCATATTCGACTGAACTCATTGAATTGAAATGTGTCGCATTTAATTGATTTAGACGTCGCATTTTACATGGACTTAATTCGGCAATACGATTCAGCGCATGTAAAATACGACGTTTAAACCAGGCCTTAAATTTTTGAAAAGCCTCAAAAAAATGTTACACGGTGCATATACTGTGATGATTTCTTCTTATCGTTAATCCAGTGACGAAATGTTATCAAAAATGTTTGATCACCGTCCAAACGAGCAAAATATTTTACAGTGTTTGATCAAATGTTTGTCGTAAAATGTTTGTCGTAAATTCAAATTGCATCAAACAAGCAGATTCAACCTGATCAAACACAATCAAACAATTTATCGGGAAAATATTTGCGCATCAAACTCGTGTTTGATGGCCAAAACTTTACCGTTTGGACAGGGCTCAAGATTAACCTGGAATAGCTGTTGATAAATGAAATCGAACTCGAATTCTCCTCACCGCATCTGATAACTTAACATGCGCGAAAATTGACCATCCCAAAATGTTGACGCGTCCTTTGATCATGAAGCCCTTGAAGATGTACGGACCACCAGCAATACGTAAATCAACGTTGTCTGTAGCGTATGAGCCCTGCCATAAAGAGAAATTCTTGTAATTAACTTGAACTACTAAATCAATTATGTGAAGAATAGAAAAACTATAACAAAATTAACAAATTAAAGCTATTCAGATCGCTAAAGTTCGCAAACTAACAATAAACAAATATTGGATGAGGGTTTTTGTGATATCCAGAATAATCAAAGTGAAGGTAAGAATTATCAGCCTAAGCCGAAGGCTGAGGCTGATAACCCTTACCGAGACCTCGATAATTCTGGATATCACAAAAACCGAATCAAATAACTGTGTTATTACACACTGAACTAAAAAAACTGCGTCATGTTTTTGCTTCTTCACCGACGGGAAGCAACACAAAGCGTGCGAACTTGACATGATTACCCCTGATCTTGAGTGTCTTTGATATGATTATTGTGTAATCTGCAGTTATGCACGGGCGCTGATTTCGAAAATTCACTGTACGCTTTCAGGCCAATCATCAGAAAAGAGTTAGAGAGTTCAATGTATAATAATACAATGACTTAGACAAGCTCACGCTAGCTACACACGAAGTAACAGACAGCTCAGGTGATTTTGTTCCATAACCTCTGTCGCTATGGAAGGCAGCGTCTAACTGGAAATCATTCGCCAGGTTAGTCTCAACAAGTATCAGCTGTTGGCATGTTTGGCTCATGACAGAATTACCACAGCACCAAACGTGGCTTACATACATAGATGACTACATTTTGTCTCGAAGTTACAGAGTAACTAAGAAACCAATTTCTTCGATTACTTAATTATGAATCTAAAGATGAAGCTGTTAAGGGTCAACATTTTCTTCACTTTTCACTTGTTCATAAGTTGTTCTCAAACGAATTTTGTTTTTCAAGATGTCTCTTAACCCCCAATCAGAGCAGCGATTCCGGCTCAAGAGATACCGTGTTGGCCTTGTTACAAAAGGTAAAGAAAAGCTTCGAGTTAATCAAAAGTGTGGGACCAAACTAAAAGGAGATATCTATCATTTAATTAAGGCTTCTCCCTAATCATGAGTCGCAACACTTACCGCAGCGCCCTCTGGGAAGCCTGTCTGAGCTATTGGAGGTGGAAGCGGGAATTTGAATCCCAAGAGTCTAAATATTTTCCCAAGAGTCAATGCTGTCATGTCTGCGTAGAAAAACTGCGGCTTTCCAATACCAAAATAGCCACTGCCACCAAAACAATGACCCTAAAGAACAACAGCAATAAATCACTTCATTTCATGTGCTGTTATAAGGCAAGAATTAATATCTGCATCACAATCGAAGATAGCGATATTAAAAGATATTGTACAACTTAGACACTCGCCCAAATATATTCTTACTCTTAGCGACTTTTCCCTCCATCTTTTTCAGAACTTTCCCGAAGGGGTAATTAAAGACAAGAAAATATTGAATTTTACATCGCTCCTTATCAAACGTATTTCAATTGTCAACTATCTAATTCTTTTAATTCTCATAAGAAAAAATGACCTTTGAATTTCCTCATTTATGTACCGTCGTTGTACGTGTTAAGACCTGTGACAAATTTAAAACTCACATCATTATTAAAGTCTGCAGGTATTAGACAGTCGTATCCAAATTCGATTCGCATTCCAAACTGCACTCCAGTAATGGGTATAGGCGCTCCAACTTTGTACGTCAATCTGAATTTAAGAAAGGGTGACAGTTAGAGACGCAGCTGTTTTAAACGTAGCGTAAATACTAACGATCCAAGAATAATTATAAGATAACAGTAACGTAAGACTTCACTATTGTTAAAGTAGAGTAGAAAAGTACCGTAGATCAGCGTTTTGGCCTTGTTTTTTATTGGTGGTGTCGATATATTTCCTTATCGTACCCAAATTCGCAATTAGCCAATCAGATGCCGTATCTACGGTCCTGATATCCGGCAGTGTCAGGTCACTGACCTGATGTTTACTTAACCGATCGAATCGATCGAATTGGGGAACGGTCAAGAACAACAACAACAGCATGTCGCTAAGAGAAATTTGATTGCCGAAAATGCGGTGGCATATCAAGTTAGTTTCGTCTTGCCAAAATACGCCGAAGCTTACCAAAAAGGCATCATTAGTTATAAGTACTCTATTGGGTAGAAAAAAAGCTATTTTGATTAGACAGATCTGGTTAAGCAAATGCAACTTTTCTGACAGCTAGAGCGTTGTTTTAATAAAGGAATGTTTTTGTTCTCAGTAAAAATGATGTAAGCAAATATAGGAGGTTTCTCGTTAATCATCGTTCCACATCAGAATAATCCTGTGTTATATTTAAGTGTGTTCCATGATGCTCGTATTGTAAGCAGGCACAATGCAAGCAGTCACTGCGGATCCAGAGCGCTCTAGCTAAGGGAACGGAATTTAATTATAATTGACTTCCATTCCCACATCCAGTGTAGTGGAGTCTTGAAGACTACCCTGTTTAATTTCTGGTTCAAAGTTATTTTCGTGTCTATGTAAGCCGCCTTCTGAACGTTCTGAAAGCACAAAAGGAAGATAAACAGCCCAACCAACGACCGTTAGGTTGGGCTGATGCACCATATACAAGTCACCGTTGACGTCACTCCCTCAAGTACAGCGTCATCCGTAACCCATAGCGGGGTGTTCATGGTTCGATGCATGGCTTAATGGTTTATCGGTTGTATGGTTCGTTGGTTTCTTTGTTGGTTCGCTGGTTCGTTAGACCGTTGGTTCGTTGTTGTATGCTTCGTCGTTACGTCTGTTCCATGGTTCGTTGGTTGGATGGTTTGATGGTTATGCAAGTTCAATGGTTCGTTGGTTCGACGGTTCCATTTTTCGTTGGTTGGATGGTTTGATGGTTATGCGAGTTCGATGGTTCGTTGGTTCGACGGTTCCATGGTTCGATGGTTCCACGGTGCTTTAGCGAGTGAAGTCACCAGTGACTTAGATATGGTGCACCAGCCCCAGGTTGGCTCTCCTCGTATGTTACATTCGCAAAGAACGTATTCAAAATAGGTAACCCGAAGGAAAAACGGTGTTTTATATAAAAATATTTTTAAAAGATTGTTCATTAGTTCCAAATCAGTTTAGTCCGAACTGTTGGACTTAGTAGAAAATTTTACTCCAACTCCTACCCGAGGTAAATGTTCCCAATGCCAAGGAATGGTATGAAGAACGCTTTTCGCCAAATTCCGCGCATGCCCAGTTTTCCTGCTACTTGGTGTTCCGTGAAATCGTATTCCAACACACCGAACAGGAACAGCTCGCTATTAGGAGCTCTGATGCCGTCACGATAAATCTCACCGTTCACCGGGACCTTGATGTCTGCACGGAATCCCATCTTGATATGTTTATTTGTCGCATTCCAATCAGCCTAGTCAGGAGGTGGAAAAAAATAATCAAAGCACATAGTGTTGTTCACTTCCCTAACCCATGTCCGGAATTGACACCAACCTACAAATTTTAGATATCAGCACAAGGTGAGATCATTCCCTTTTTTAAGTGCGCACAGAAACTGAATGAAAAACTGAATGCTGAAACTACATGTTCTACGACTTCCCAAGTAGGAGAACAGCTTAAACTTTGGTCCAGCGCGTGGCCACTCCGTGCGTCTTAAAAACTTGGTATTTTATCATTTATTTCAGTTACCAGTGATGGGTATTTTTAACAGTTTTTCAGCTCGCCTCCTCTAAACTAAAATTGCCCGCCAATTCACGAGGAAAAAAATTAAATTTACTAAACGGCAAACTATTTTCGTTTGTGGAATGTTGCCGAAAAGGATGAATGACCTGTCGATCTTTGTGGTCCATATTGAGTTTATTCACTCACCTGTCCAGCAGCCATGCTAATTTATTGGAACAAAAGGAAGTGTTTACATTAAAAACGTTACGTTAAAAAAAACCAACATGGCCGTCGTATCATTGTTTTGGTACACCAATATGGCTGCCAAGATGCCATGTGTATACGTTTCATTGCAAAATTGGGAATCGCACGAAGCCAATCAGAATTCGTCTTTTAATATTGGATCAGTTTACAGCATAATAAAATCGTGTAGCTAATTTCTTAAACGAGAACAGAGAAGGACAAATATGTTGGAGATAACTCAAGTGCATGCATGTATTAATTTAGAGTCAAGAAGATCATAAAACGGGTAAAAAACTGGCGATTACCTTCCCGACAGCTTACCTCGACATAGAGCTCAAGCTTGTGGAAGTACAACCCATCGAAAATACGAACATTAGCAAATCCTGTGGCGACGCGGATTTTTTTCCATTGAAAATGACCGGTAATGTACCACTTGACTGTTGGCCCTACAATAATCTTGACGATTTCACAGAATTTGTTGCCTTTGCAATCTTTTGGCAAAACAATTTGAGCTGCGGCGAAGATTCCTGCAAATAGAAGCAGTTTGTTTTTTTTTTAATTGTGCTGCATGATTAACAGCAATAGATATGTGTAACTGTACTTGCTTGAGATCCGTAATAAAGAAATATTGGTCGGATTTCCTGACGATCCACGTATTTCCTGAACATGGATGAACATTCATTAGAATCTTGGACAGATTTGCTTGATAAAAGTAAATTCCAAAAAAGGAGAGTAGCAATCGTCGGAGAAAGCAGCCTATTAAAACTACTTCGGCACTTAAACTCATTTTCAGACAGGTAGGAATTAATAGAAGAATGCTTATAACAGCTAAAACAATGTTTTATCTGCTCTTGAATCTTTCAATGGCTCTAATTTATAGTTTATTGGAAATGACGAGATGCTGGAGTATGTTGAAGTGGTTTATCAATTCCACTAAATTTGGTAAGATTATGGACAATTTCATAATTATTTTTATTTTATTTTTGTCAATTTTTCTTCTGGGTGCCTAGTTACACTCACCTTGGGGAATCTCAGTGGTAATAAAACTATGAAGCGGCTCTTTAGAAAACTTGGTCTCTGCATCTACAACTAGCTGCTGAAATCCTAAGGACTCAGGAGGATGAAAGGACACTCCAATCTGAATTTACGATAATGAATGTAAAATTGTTAACAGAACTGCTATTGTAAGCTGAAAGTCCAAAAGGAACAGCGATGTGAATGAATTCTTTGAGAGAGGTATCTCTACACTTCTCAAAGTCATTTATTAATAATTCATGAAGTTTAAACAAAGGAAATCATGGCCATGTCGGTGGTTTCAGTACCTTCAAATAGTCTTTAATAACAAAACTAGACCATTGTTTTCGGAATTCAGTTGATGGGAAGACACCTTCTACCTTTTTATAAAGTTGTCAAATAGGGTGACATTGCCCCTTTAAGTAGCTTGGATATTTACGATTTTATTTCTCCGTTTTCTCCCTAGTGCTAGTTTCAATAGCTAGTTTTCACATGACGTCACTAAAATTAAAACTTTAGAACTAATGATCGTCCTGACATTTTACTTTCATAATGTACAAGAGCAGCTAAAAACTAATATTCATGCAAATGTTCACTCCGAATGGGTTCTTGGTTTACCCATAAACTACGCTTGAATTTCTAAACTTTTGCGTGACGCGGCATTTACATGACGGGCGAGAGAGCTGCGATGTTGATTTAAAAAGTGACTTATTTCGGGGAATTCGGCTATCTGAACAGTTCTTGTGTTAGAATAAAGTATTATTGTTACGTTTTTGAGGTCTTCGAGAGATAAATTTACGCTTTTATAGCAAAACTTAGTGACAGATGTTTCTGCTGGTTTCCGGCCGCCATGTTGGTGCCCATCTAGATGGGCACAAGCATGGCGTCATGGGCACCAACATGGCGTCTCCATACAAATCTCTATAAATTTGGGGAAAACGTTTCTCCGTGTATCTTCCATAAGAAAAATTGCTGTGACCTGAAATCTTGGCGAGATTCTTTGCATATCTACCTTCTTTCTTTTCCCTGATTCTGGACTTAATCTATTAAACGGTTTGAAGCTTAGATTTTATAATTTTATTTCTCCGTTTACTCCATAATTTTAGTCTCAATAGGCGACGTTCGATGTGTCAATATTCTGACATGGCTCCGAGGCTTTTAGGACCAAATTGTTATTGTCTCTCAATTCCCAAAAGAGACTTGGATACAAAGAAAACAACACCAAAAATAAAAGTTTGTCCTGAAAGCCTCGAGACCATGTTAGAATATTAAATTATCGAACGTGGACTATTGAGAAGATATGTCAAATCCACAATCAAAGTGGCTAACAATTCCAAACACCTGAAGTTCGTCAAAAATATTCCCCTGCGCCCCGTATTTTTTCAACTCTCTTCTGAGTGTTTGGGAATGTGGTCAAACAAAAATGAATTACTTAAATTCTTGTCACTAATAGTTCAATTTGCTACATTATGTGTGAAAACGCAGAAGTGATTCAAAGTTTCAATGACTTCCAGTTTGACGCATACTGAGACTTTGACCACGTTACAAAACTTTTAAAGCAACGTGAAATGGCTGAAATGCTTTTTTTTAGTTGCCAGTTTAAAAGATTTGTTATCGTAAAATGAAAAACAGTTATTTTATTCTGTAGTTCTACTGTCATTTTTGCAGTATATTCAGAGCACATGTTGTTATTAGTTCTAAGTGTAAGTTGATATTCCGTTTTGGCAGGTATGTTTAGATACAAGTGTGCATATAAGACAACAATGCATCATCTAGTTATTAGACAGAGCGTCGGTATCTTCACCAATCAAAAAGCAACCCTGAACATAAACCCCAAGCTTGGGATGTGGGGTGGGGGTGACTGCTTTCTAAAGAAAATGTGCATAGTGTGAAAAAAACAACAACAACAACAAATATCCGTCAGTGTTACCTCTAACTCTAATCCGAGTTTGTCAAGGAAATCGACTCCAATGCCAGATAGTTTTTCAGCTACTTTTCCAAATGATTCACGATCAAAAGCAAAACCAACAGCAAATGTAATTCTTGCAAATCTGATGCCTGCCAAAATCTCGACATGGATTGGTACACCACCAGCATCAATCGAGGCTGTGAATCTGAAGACGCCATTCTTTTCCAGTTTCCGCAGTAGTTGAGCAGGCTTCATAGTAAAATCCCAGAGACCTATTCCTCTGTAAATGGAATCAGTTAATCATTCAATTCTGACCAAAAGGACCAAAAGAAAAAGTATACAGTGTCATCCGCTAGTGGGTATGTATCAATTGATGCCTAACAATGAGAGAGGAAAGATCTTTAACCAAGTAACAAGTGTTAAAATTTCAATTAACAACTCACTTCAATGCATTTACGAAGAAATCAGGCAAGGAGACGGGATCTAAACCATATGACGCCATTATATCTGTAAACCTAGCAGAGGGAGCATTGCCTGTGGCGTACACTCCACCACTAATCACATCCTTCTTTACTTCCGTCTTGAACAAAGTTCCTGTTTTGAGATAGTAATCCCCCTTGGCTTTAAACGTCTGAGAATTCCCCTCGGTGTAGTAAGAGAACCTAAAAGAGAAAAAAGGTTTAAAAGCGTATCTGTGTGTGTGTTTCTGTGTGTGTCCGTTCGCTTGCTTGTTAGGGGTTTGTTTTATTTTCCTTCGTCCTGTTTAACTGGTTGTTTGTGTCCCGTTTCTTTGTACTCTGAGATGCGGGGTGTCCCCAGGGAGCATGACCTCTAAAACCGAGGATGCATGTCAAATATTCAGATGATCCTATATGGCTTCAGAATAATTTTGGAATCAGGAGTTCAAATGGTAACATCTTTTATAATTGGTGATAAGTGGCACTACCCACCTACTACATGGCTGTCAAAAAAGATTGCTAAAATTCCAATTTCCTGCTGTGACACTTATTTGTACCTTTTTTGTAGGGTTGGGGGGGGGGGGGGGGAGGAACTCATAGTTGAAGGTTTGAAACTTACACATATACTTCCCACCCAAACATTTAAAATTACTGTGCATGCCAATCTCACCTCACATTCTTCATAACGTATCCAGTCAGCGGTACATACTCATCGGATTTGGCGCATTGAAACTCGTACTTTCTGAGAGCTTGTGACTCATCAATCCAGATAGTAAACGCTGGAACATTCTCAGTTAAAGCAGGCTTGGTCCACTCTGGTAAAGCATTAATCTTCGTGTAGTAAGTTGCTTTGTTGGTTACGACTTTGTTGATGGTCAATGGATCGATTATCTCAAAGCATACCTAAATAAAAACACCAAAACGTACGGTAAGTACTAGTTTTATGAAATTTATCAACATATTATAAATTACATGTTATTGCCTGACAAGGAGTCAATATCTTAATCCAAGCTATTGGAATTACATTCTAAACCTCGGATAATTCACATCTAGCGCTCTTACTAGTTAATCGTATCTAAAACAAATTTTGGAATTAAAAATGTCTTTTGGGAAGTTCTTTTGAGCGAAAATATCTGTAGCGCTTTTCAGAATTGTTGAAAACTGTGTTAACATTGCGAAAAAAGCCACTAAATTGCGCGTGATTAACGTGTAAGTCATGTGGGTATCCAATTCCAGGTATCTCGTTACAGAAAGTTCATATCACACACCTGTAATTGGGCACCCAAGTGATCGCGCGCCGATTACGTGACAAATAGGCGCACGGAGAACCAATCACGATGGAGAATTTTGTTATAGATACGATTATTATAATTATAATTATTATTGTTTTTATTATTATTATTGTTTTTATTATTATTATTATTGTTATTATTAATATTATTGTTATTATTAATATTATTGTTATTATTATTATCATTATCACCATTATTATTATCATTAGTACTATTATTATTATTATTATTATTATTATTTTATTTTAAAGCCATTATATTCGTTTTTTAAAAAAATGAATGAAGTCAACAAAAAAGATAAACGTAATTAGCAGCCAATCCAAATAGTGTCTGGAAATCACAAACAAACAAACTTCGATGAAAACTCTCAGGTGGGCCCTGTTGAAGTAGTTGCACTGTAATTCTTAACTGTTACCGTATTAAAAGTCACGTGCCCCACAGACAAACCTTTGTTAGCTGTTTTTGCCCATAATCATCCTTATCATCAGGAACCATTTGAACGGCAAACCATCCGCTTTCCAGCTCAGTTCTCATGAAATTGAAGTTGGAATACACCGCATAGGGAATGTCGTTTTTGTAAGCTCCAGTAGCTGAGAACTTTTCGGCTGCACCACATTCGGTAGCAATCCAGGATTTGGGATCGGTAGCCGTTTTATCGGGTTTGTTCGGCTGGTAGGCTAAAAGGCAAAAATTTTACGATGTAAGATAAATGAAAAGAAATTATTTCCTTAAGTTTTTGAGCAACGAAGCGAAAAACTGAAAAATAAAGCAGCCATAGGCTATGAAAGGTATGGTTTCGCTCAGTGTATGAAAGCGTCGAGATTAACCATTGATTTGCCTCCAAGCATGAGCAAAATTTAGTTATGCATAGCCTAACTTGAGCATCTGTTCCCAAGTTGTCGAGCGAAATACCTGTTTGCGCAATTCAAGCTCTGACTGGCTAGTTGCAATTTGTGTAACTTAGCAATTACTTTTCACCAGTAGATAAAATGATTTTCGCACTCAGTTTCAAGGCACGTAAATAACATTATTTTTGTTCCGGTCACTAAAAAAAAGCTCGTAGAAAACCGTTTAATAAGAGATTAACCCAAAAGTAACTGTAAGCTCTTTGGGTCCTGAGTTCCTTACTGGTACATCCATCTTCCAGGGTAGGACAGATCCTCTCTTCTTCAGCCAGCCCAGCACATTCATCGCCTCCATTTGCCGGAGGAGGATTGGTACAGGTTCTGGTTCGTTTCTTTGAGCCTTGAAGACAGTAGGTTGGCTCTGTGCATGCGCTCCAGGATGAATACGCTGACCAACCCCCATCTATAGCACCTGTAAATATATAAAATTTCATAACTGACAACGTTGTTTAGTTTTAGAATTAATACTGTTGCACAGCTAAATCTCCTTGGAGGAACTGTCTGCAGCCTTTTTTTTTAAAAAAGGAAAAAAAACCTGCCAATGTGATCTTTTTCCTGATTAGCAAAAATGCAAACTCTCTATACTGGAATTAGCAGACTTCGAATGATAATAATAATAATAATATACAGTATTTATAGAGCGCTAATTCCCAATGGTCCAAAAGCGCTTTACGTAATAAAAAAAATAACAACAAAATCCTAAACCTACAAAACTACATTGTCATCCTATAAAAACATCATCATTCTATACAACATCATAACCAATTTTAAAAAGCCAAGTCTTGAGCTTAGATTTAAAAGAAGAAAGGGAATTACAAGATCTAAGTTCGAATGGAAGTGCATTCCAAACAGAAGGTGCGGCAATAGTAAAAGACCGGCCACCATAAGTTTTAAGATTAAATTTAGATGTGGAAAGTAAAAATTGATTGGAGGATCTAAGAAGTCTACCAGGTATATAAGGCTTGATGAAATCAGTGATATAGCTAGGTGCAGCACCATGAAGCGCCTTAAATGTAATTACTGCAATTTTGAAAGTTAGTTATTCTTTGTTCAATTGGTAGCCAATGAAGTTGAATAAGCAACGGCGTAACATGCTCATATCTACTAGTAAGGTTGATAAGCCTAGCAGCACTATTTAGGACACTCTGTAAACGTTTCAAGATACATTTAGGCTGACCGTAGAGCAATGAGTTACAATAGTCGATCCTTGCAGTAACAAAGGGATGAATTGGAGTTTTACATGTATCGTAAGAAAGACACTTGCGAATCTTAAAAATATCGCGTAAATGAAAAAAAAAGAAGACTTGCAAATAGCAGTAACGTGCGGCAACATTGATAGAGAGTTATTAAACATAACCCCAATATTTTTAGCAGTAGTTGAACAGTCAACAGTGTCAGAGGCAATCACCAGGTTTTTTAACGCAGGACGTGGGCGATAGAGGATGAAAAAACTATAATTTCAGTCTTCCCACTGTTCAGCTTCAGCTTGTTGTTTAACATCCAAAGGTCAATATCTTTAACACAATCTTCAAGAGCAGATGTACATGTTGACATATCCTCAGGCGATGACGTTTGAAAAGATAAATATAGCTGTGTATCATCAGCATAAAAGTGATAAGATAGACCATGAGATCTTGCAATATCACCTAAAGGGGAAGTGTACAAAGAGTAAAAACAAGGGGCCCAACACGGAACCCTGAGGTACACCATAAGGTAAGGCATGCACATCAGAAGAGACATCTTGGATTCTGACATACTGAGTGCGATCAGATAGATATGAACGAAAACAGTCCAGTGCCTGGTCACAAATGCCAAAACGGGTAGATAGTCTAGCAAGGAGAAGAGAATGATGAACTGTATCAAAAGCAGCAGACAGGTCCAGTAGAACCAAAACAACAGATTTTTGATTGTCAATGGACATAACAATGTCATTGTAGACCCTGAGAAGAGCCGATTCGGTGCTATGGTGAGCACGGTAGGCAGACTGAAAGACTTCACACAGACCATTATTGTCAATGTAGTCAACAAGCTGCAGAGCCACTACTTTCTCAATGACTTTGGACAAGAAGGTGAGGTTAGAGATCGGCCGAAAGTTCTTAAATTCTTGATAATCAAGGCTCGGCTTTTTCAACAAAGGACGAATTACAGCTTGTTTAAGTTCAGTGGGCATGACAGAGGTCTCCAAAGACAGCTTAACAATTTTCCAGATCACAGGGCAAAGGAGATCAAGGCAACCAAGGAGTATTCTAGAGGGGACAGGGTCAAGTTCACAAGACCTTGATGCCAAAGGGTGCACAATCTGAAGTAATGAATGAACTAAATTGTTCTCGCTACTCTTATGAATAATTTCCTAATCTAATGAACCCTTTGTTTGTCACTTGCCCGCACAATCTTCAGACTTTTTGCGGAGATATATTTGACAACCGTGTCAATAACTACATTATTTAAGATTTGACTTACATTTGTATTAGTATCACCACAGGACAGGAATTAATCAAGAACTTTTATCACTATTGGCCTCATCAAACGTAACTTTAACAAGTGATGGCGGCTGCTTCTTTTTATTTAATTGTGATAGGAAAGGGACAGAAAAGCAGTCATTAATAGAAAACTGAAAACTGCTTGCAACTGAAGAACCGATCAAGAACTAAAAATAGGTCAATCGTCCAATTAATGGCAAGTGTAACTTTCTATACTCCTCACCAGGGCATGACGTGAGTTTACAACTCTTAGCCTGAGTGGAGTCCCCAGTGCAGTTGTGTCCTCCATTAGCAGGGGTCGGGTTATTACAGGCTCTGCCTCTAGATTGCGTCCCAGTCCCACACGTCTTACTGCATGTTGTCCAAGCAGACCACAGACCGAAACCACCATCAACTGAGTGAAACAAAAATTACACTTAGGATCAACAAAATAGCGTTAATGTACTATAACAGTTGATTCTTAACGACTGCCAAACCTGGACAAGGTGCGAAGCAAGCCCTCGCCGTCTCTGTGTCGTTACCAACACAGTTTTTGCCGCCATTCATTGGAGGTGGCTGATTGCATAGTCTTGTTCTTTTCAAAATAGTTCCTCCTGATATTCCACAAGTTTGGGAACACTGTGTCCAAGGAGTCCAGGAGCCCCATTCACCGTCCACAGGTCCAGCTAAGAGACATATTAAGCTGATAAAACTGTTACATACAAGTACGTATATACTCCAACCCTTGTCAGTCGTCCTTAAGTAAGTTAGTCTACAAAGTTGTAGAGTAGCTCTACGTTTAAAAAAAAAATATGTGAGCTAGTTTCCTCTAAAAAGTTCTCGTTTCAGTTAAATTGACGGGGCTTACAAACGTTTATGGCCAAAAGCACTATATCTCAATCAATGTGGATCAATCGTAGAATACAGAGTAGCATTTACGACCTAAACTTGAGATCAATTTACACAACGAGAAATAAAATCAAGACTTTCTCTCCGGCCTCTACCTAAATCCCACGTCCGCTTCTTCCAAAACCGTCTTAACCTCCACACAGGAAAAAAACCCGAGTATAAAATATTAATCCTAAATATCTTCGTTTTGTGAAGATTTAAAAAGATAGACATAATCTATTTAACAGTTTTCTTTTTATTATTTTCAAATGTTTTATAAACTGTTTATTCATGAACTGTTAATTTGAGGATAACTTCTTTGTTACAAAGCATCTGTTTCTACTTACTTGGACAGGGCCAAATACATTCTAACTTGGTTTGAAGTCTATCTCCGGGACATGGCTTCCCGTCCGGGGTGGGGGTAGGGTTACTACAAGCTCTGGTCCTGTTGACTATGGATCCTCCGCACGGGTTCTCACACAGAGACCACTGACTCCATTCTGTGAAGCCACCGTCAACTGCAGCGGTATTTCATGAAAGCAAGATTTTGGAACGATCAAATATGAGGACTAAATTTGTGATTTTTGTTAATATATAGATTTAGCCGAGACTAAAAGGGGAGCTTTAGGGCTTGTTTGTTCAAAGCCTGATTTAAAAGCTATTGCACGATAAGCGAGAATTTGGATTGAATTTTTTAACTTTGCATTAAGGTTTTCTGTGTATATAAATACACCATTTTGCTAATGATCAGTTCCTTTTGAATTGTGGGTAGATCTAGTCCTTTGTGGGGGCAAACGGCCAGTTTAGGACATAATTTGAAATTGTAATTTTGCCCGTTTGCCCCCACAAAGGACTGGATCTACCCACAATTCGCCAGGAACTGATCATTAGCAAAATGGTGTATTGACCTTCTGTTCAACTTCGTTCCCAGGACCTTTACCCTGGCTTGAGGGCGGGGCCCAAGCCAGGGTAAAGACCCTGGGAGCGAGGTTACCTTCTGTTTTGATTTCGAATAATGTCGGACCAGGAACCCATGACTCAAAAACAGTGAAAAACATTTGTAGAGAAGAAAAATTCATACTTCAATCCAGTCAACTCTTAATCCTGGGTTAGCGTTAACCACCTCCCGAACAACCCGGTCCTGGGACTCGTTTCTCAAAAGTCCCGGTAACTTAACGGGCTGGAAATCATTTTTTCAAATCAAAGTCTCAAGAAAAGTGGGTGTGCTCTGACTTCTAATGAAGTCCATTTTGTTTCTTTAGCTGATAACTTTACTGCACCATTTTCAAAACTATTAAAACTCCCATCCTTAATGGAAAACAAAACAGCTTAAAGCTGATTTCTAGTCCGTATTGCGCACTCTCGAGAGTTTGTTTCTGTTTTTTTGTTTTGCTTCATATAAAACATCACAAAATGTAAACATTTCGCGACTACTTACATGAAGTAAATTCAAAGTTGAAAAACAACCGCCATTATGGATACGAAGCGGTCGAAGCTTAACACTTCGTTCTTTCTCATATCACTTCATGAAACAACTTTTGGAAAAAGAATTTGAAAGGCGTCAAAGATAAGGTATGTGGTTTTTATTTATTTATTTTATTTATTAAGTTTACTCCATCGATTCGCATTCCACCGAGTGAGCCGTTTATAATGTTTATAAACATTAGGGTTCTGAGACTGCGCAGTACGGACTAGAAATCATCTTTAACGAGCCCGGCAATTACCGGGAACTTCAATAGATGGGCCTCAGATCACTACAAATTAATTAGACATGAGCCCGGGATCCAATCGAAAACCAGTGCTTGGTCAGCAGTCAACTTTAAAAGAAATACAAGAACTCGATACGCTCTAAACCTGAGCCTGCAATATTGTCCCGTGACACTGGTCAGCGGATACCTTGTTTTGACAGGTGTCAGTTGACCATAGCGTGAATGTTCAATATCAAAGATACACGCTGTAAACCAATGCTGCAAAACCCGAGTAAGGCCGCCATGTTGCGCAACGTCGTCGTTGGGCGCACGCGCCCGCGATCGATATTTACCATGAGAAAAGAGTTGCATGGGTTTCTATTTCTATGCATGCATGTAATCCTGTTCCTAAAGTTATGGGGCTCCGCTTGGTGGCCCTTCGGATCGCCGGAGCTCCGCTATTATTCTTTTTTTTTTCAGTGCAAATGTAGATGCAAATGTAACGTTTGCTAAGTGAAATGGTTTCTTGACTTGAAGTCTGTTCTAAGATCGTACAGTGAAAACCAGATTCTAGCGTAAATTCTGATTGAATATTTCTTGATCATATGATGAAGGCTAAACTGAAATTTAACAATTAGAATATTTCCGTAGAAACACTAGTGACGTCGTAAAATGGCTTGATTGGGCATGGGTGGCCAATAGACCAATTTCGATATATTAAAATTCAGTCTCAGACAATAGACTTCAGAACGAGGCTCTGGGGAATAAACCCCACAAACTCTGTATTTATTCCCCAGAGCCTTGTACTGAGGTCTATTGTGTTAGGCTGAATTTTAATATATCGAAATTGGTCTATTCACTGAATTTAGCAATAAAATCAAACATCAACTTATTGTACTCACTCATGCAGTCCTTTTGTTCCGAACTGTCTCCTTCATCGCAATACTTTCCATCTTCACTTGGTATGGGACTGGTGCAAGTTCTTGTTCGAATACGCTGGTTTCCCGCGCAAATACCGGCTGCACAGCCACTCCACGCTGACCAGCCCGACCAACCACCATTCACTTTTGCGAAAACAAGAAAAAAATATATCCCAAAAAGGCAAATCAGCTCATTATATTTTTCAAATAGTAATGAATATTATTAAATTGAAAACTAATCGTTTCTATAACAGTTTGAAACCTTTTTTTTTTCAAAATGAGCAAGATGAAACCAATTTAATCAGCAAGCGATTAGCGTCAGTCTAGCGACAAGAAATAAAACCTAGAAATGCGCAATTTAAAATACGGCAAAATTTCCTTGTTTGAAGATACTTTCTTCTCACCAAATAGTGTAGTGAATATTCCTGTTTGGAGAAGTTCATCGCTAGTTGAAATCAAAGGAGCGCGACTCCATTGGAAATTGTTCGGAGAAGGAATGTTAAAACTCGAAATCATGTCTAAAATAATTGCATGACCGAATCTGAAAACAATGAAGATACACATAGAGAAAATGAGTCCGAATTGAATCTTCCAGTTAAAGCTCGAAGTGTTACTGCTTTTCATAAATTCGCTAACTAACTAACGCTTTCTGAAGAAGAGACGTTTTCAAAAATTTCTCGTCACATTAGCTCGCTGGTAAATCATTTCGACTTTACTTATAAAAAAAAACAGCTGAATTGAACTAAAGGAAATCAGCTGAAAATAGTACCGAGTTTACAAAGATAGAAAACTCGAGAGAGTTACTAATAACTATAAAGGAACTAGGATGTCGTTAAGGATTAACAAGATTAACGACGACCTTGAAAAATTTAGGCAAGAAGCTCAAAAACGGCGACGTAGCTCGTTTGGCATTAGATACGTTTGGACGGTTTAAGTTGGTAAGATTTCTATCAGCTTTCTCTCTTTATGGGTAAAATTTTGTCATTAAAAATCACTCTTACCTGCGGCATCCACATAATTCCAAAATATAACTAGTGACAAAAACAAAAATAATAAAGTAATAACGTTCGTCATATTGATAGATAATATGTAAAACTCTATTCTAAACTGTAGAGAGCTAAAGCATAGCTCTGGCGGTGGAGCAGATTAACAATCGTCTTTTCAGTCTGTTTGGAAGCCGAGCGATTTGTTAAAACTGTTTTAGAATTAGGTTGTTTCGCAAAATCCGCAAATGCACACTTTACGAACACCTGAAATGATTCATTACATCAATTGACACAGATGGGTCAACAAATCTTGCAAGTAGTGTAACAGTCTATTTACTCTCACTAATTAAAATTATTTCAGAAGAACTAAATCAGTTCAATAGGAGATTTGACCATGGATATCACGTTAGTGGTGTAAGCCTCTTAATTAAGGCAATTCCACAGAATTTAATTTTTGGTTTGTATCAAGCCGTAACGAAGAGACCTTGGAGACCATTTACACGTCACTTACCGATCGCGATTGATAGAGTTAAATGTGCTTTCTAGAAACAATAGAAATCGTTTTCAATCTTAATACGGTGGAATCCTAATTTAGTCTCGAACTCTCATATTTTCGAACCTCCCGATATCTCGAACCAAAAGTCTCTCCTCTCTCCTCAGTCGAACTCTGTTAGTAATTTTACCCCCGATTTCTCAAACTGGCCGATTTTTTGAACCAGTTTTTGTTTTTTTTTTCAAATGTCAAGTAAAGTAGCGATTTCCACGAAGTAAACAATACTGTATGTGGCAAGAGTTACCTAGAATTATAAATCATAAACGTAATTTTGTTAAGTATAATTTTCCGTATTTTCATCAATAATGCGTTTAGAACTGCAGTGTAAAAGACTATTTGTGCATGAAAATCACAGGTGTGGTAATTTCAGTTCTTTATTTACTTTTGCTACATAGTGAATTTCTTTGTTAAAAAATTTCGTCGGATATTTAAAAACATTTCGCCGCTACGAATTCTATTTTTTCCCCTGGCATCTGTACAACAACGGTCATCAACTCATACTAGGTTAAGCTTCGTATTTTGTTGCCTACTTTGATTTGGGGGAGGGGGGGGGGGTGGGGTCCTCTTTACAACCTTGAAGGTATGATACTTATTGTTTGTAGCTAGTATCTCAGCTTGACATCACGGAATGGGCAGTAAATCCACATGTGTAAAAAGCTAGGCAAACCAAATGTGGAACTATCCAGATGATCAAATAAATTGTAAATTAATTATCCGTTGTATCACTATCTTTGTGTTTTTCTCACAAAATCTCAATATTGACAATCAGAATTGGAGGATATTGGTCGACCGGGAGTATACCAAAAACTGACTGGTTTTAGCAAATTGCAGAAAAAAGGTTTTCAGAATTGAATAATAAGGTCGTCTCCTTTCATCACACTTAAACTTTTGAACTATTTTCAAATTTTATCAGGAAAAAATATTATCCAGGAAAATAACTCAAACATTATTGCCTCTACTTGGTATTACTTCTGGTCTAAAGACAATTAATATAATTGCACTGCGTTGGAACGAAAGCCTACCTGAGGTGAGTGATTAAACCTTCATCGTTCCATGCAGTTTGTGGTTGTGTAATGTACTAAATCCCCGCGTGTTTATATTAACCCGCAGCTCTTTATATATATATTTTCATACCCAAGTAGTACAGGAAAAATCGTGGCTAGGAATCCATTTCAAAACAAGGTAAGAACGTCTTTGACAATTTTATGCTGCTTCAAAATATCGTAATACATTCATTATGACACCACTTGTGACTCTAATTTAATTTTATATTTTTATTCGGCTTTTTGATGTTCTCGGCAAACAAAAGAAATAAAGAATTTTCCTCTCCATAAACTCTCTCGGAGTTTGTACTGAGAATACTGGCCAAAATGATCATCTTATCAGCAGCAATGATTCCAACGAAAATGTACTTTAGCACAATAGGATAAGTCGTTGTTATTGAGAATCGTAAAAAAAAAAACCTTTAGGCGGCCTCTTAAAATACTGATTAACTATTTGTTTGACTTTAAAACAATAAAAGTTCATGGGCATCGTGTCTCCTCTCATTGTACGAAGCTTCGTGTCTAACTCGCGAGTGTGGATCAGGGCGGCCCAAAACGCCAAGATCAAAAACTGAATATTTACCTGTAATTAAGCAATGAATCGTTGAGATGATAAATAAGGGAAACCATTACAGAATAAGCCAGTTTATTCCAGTAAGAATGAGATCTGTGAACTCATATTCACTTTGTCTCACAAATATTCCTCAGTTTTGAAATAGCCAACTTGTTGAACCCTGCGATCGGCCAGTTCAAGAGGAAAATGTGCGAACTCGAACTCCTGACGCAAGCTGTGCCCATTAACTAGAAAATTAAGATAACTGGCGCTTTTCAGTCAACCAAAAATTCCGGGAATTCAGTGGGAAAGGCTCCAAAAAATCTCGTAATGAATTTCCGAAAAGCGAACCATTCAACCGAAAATTCCAAAAATTTAGGGAGGAAAGTCAATTGAACGGAAATTCCTGGTAAGAAATTTCCAAACATTTCGGTAGTTACCCAAGGCCGTCCTCTTCACCGGAATTCTGAAACAAGCCTGAAACTCAAACCGGATTTTTTTTACATTGAATGGATAGCACCCAACATAAACATCGTTTGTGTGCATTCTACATTTGACTAAAATGGCTAAATTTTGTGTAGTTTGTTCAACTTGAATCACAAGCAGCTAATTTTTTTGATAGTCTATTTGGAGTTTCAAACGCTCCACCTGTAGCCATTTCTTCAACCGATGGATACACTGAACAAATAAACGTACATAGTCTGGAGATTCTTAAGTTTAAGCTAAACTAAATATAGTTTTTAAAAGCAATAAAGCTAAGCCTATAATCTATTTTTTTTTTTTGAATCGTAAATTTATGAAAAATGATATCCTTCACGCATCTGTTAGACTATTCAACATGGAAATGTATTTAACGACTTTTAGATATGGGTTCTTATTGACCGCTCTCATCAGGGTGAGAGACAGATTTCCTTAGTACCTCCAAAAAAGCTAAATGTTACGGCAAGCAATTATTGTTATATAAACGCCGCAACGCGATGTGTGTTGAAGGCTGAAAATACGAAGAACATTAAAAATCTTTCTTGCTTTAACCCTTTAATGCGCAATGTTGACTTATAGAATTTACTCTGTCTAACGCCAGACGATTTTACTCGTCAAAGGGAGACCC
>CM042746.1:44829684-44839684 GCA_022496165.2 Catalaphyllia jardinei
GAAAATTTACTACCAATTATAGGCTGACGTTGTTCGATGTTTAGCTTTATTTGCAGTTTACTGAGCCTGGAAATGGGGGTTTGGGACTAAAGATTAGCCAAACACCCGGGATTTTTTTCCGTTCATATATTGCAGACTGTTGCCATGACAACAAACAATCGTAAAGATGACCTTTTTTATATTTTCCACCTATTTGCTTCCCTTTTTTAGAGTTAGCCTCGGTAAAATATCTTGAAAGTCGGCAGTCTTGTGAAAACGATTCGGACAACACTTATTTATCTAGAGGATTCTTAAAAATCGTACAATTTCATATTTTTGATTAAAGAAAAGAAATCCTTGGATAAAAAATTGTCAAAAAATTATATTGTGAAGTAGGCATCTTTTTCATAAAGTATACCAACTTTCATAAAATTTCATCAAAGGAAGCACGAGAAAAGTGAACGCGTGCATGTTTTCTTCGTTTGCATGTTTTCGAGACGACCGCGCGCGCATGCGTATCAATGACCCTCTGTGTCATTGGCGCGTTTGAGAGGGAGGAATCGTATTAATCTCGTATGTCCCATCTAAAAGCTACTTTTGTGAATATTGCGACACGTTTTTGGAGAAATTTAGAATAAGGAATTCTATGGATCGGATGTAGCATCTTGTGGAAGTAAGATCGATAAAAGTTTCGAAACCGGAGCAGATCCACGCAATATTTTTGATAAACAAATTTTACAAATTTGGACGCCATGTTTGTCGGCATTTTACCATCGCTAGATTTTCGAAATCAGCTTGCGGGTGGTCAAAAAACTATAGGGAGCCATTTTAATACAGCAAAAGATAATTCTCTGAATGATCTATTGTTCTGTTAATTCTATTTTCTGGGGAAAAATACTAATTTTTCGAGAAAATGCTGCTAAAATGCTCGAATAATGCTTATTTAGCAACATTCTTAACTTTTATTTTTCACAATTGCCAGAGACCGTTCCCTACAGTCAATAAAGGGAAAGTACAGGCTTTTGATTACAGAACAGGTCTTTTTGGACTAAATGGTCATGGCTTTTGAAGAGTGCAATTTAAAAAAAAAAACTAGCGTAATTTGGAGAACCGAGCATAATTTTAGCATAATTTGGCCAAAAAAAGAGGTGCTACTGGCATAATATGCTACTTTTACAAGCGCAATCTATAAAAGCCTACTACCTTCCACTGAACTGTCACGGTAACAAAGCTTTTCCAAACCGGAGAAATTTGAAAACGATGGCTTAACATTTTAGTGTGGAAGGAAAACATCTTAAAAGCGAAGCTTTTCAAAAGCTAGCACGTCAAGATAATCATGTGGTTAACCCTTATCCTCAAGGGTGCACATAGGCGTTTTTGCCGCCGGCGCGGTGATTGTTGCATTTTGTTGCATTTTCAAATTTCTCCAGCATAGTGTGGAGCTCAGGTGAGGTGAGGTGAGCGCTACAAAGCGCGTTGGAAAATAGCCCTCACACAATATCTGTCAATGTCAAGGAATCGTTTGACAAGCAAGTTCTCTCAAATAACTTAACTCCCATCCATGTTCAATACACCAGTGTTGAGTTGACGAGTCAACTCATGACTGGTCAAAATGCGAGGTAACAAAAACCGCTCTTCGTACTTTATTTGCTTTCACACGGTTTCAAATTTTTAATTAGCACACTTGGAGCCTGATTGCTTTACATCACTGATCTGTTTAAGAGGGCAAGTGGCATCCATTGTTCTCGCAGTTAACGTTTTGATTGCTGGATTTTCTACCAAATGGTCGGTATAAGTAATCGGATATTGCTTTGGCTATTTATAAGAAATAATACAGAACGAAGCAGTAGGCAAGGTTTTCAATGATTTACTATTTTTGTCACCATTTCAATTACAAGACAATAATAATTATTTTTCACTGTTCGACTAACACTTCTTTTAATATCTCAACTGGCAATACGCGGATACGGCAAACGTCAGGATATCTATAAAATATCAGAACAAACCACAATTAATACCTGCGATGGCCTAGCATCCCGTCCAGGGGAAGTAGAAATACTTCTAGCCGCTTCATGCTACAGAAACGGGAAAAGCTCCGGCAGCTAACGGGCCAGTTGGCTACAAAGCTTCACTATGTAAGAATGCCATTGTATCGATTTGTTATATCAGTTTTGCCTATTTGCAGTATTATTTTATTCGGATCTACTTTCCTATTGACAAGGCCAGTATTGAACCAGAAAACTGTTGACAAAAATACTAAATCTCTTTTTGTTTTTGTTTTAATTTTTGGCAACTACGGTCCTAGCTAGAAGAAACTTCTTCTAAATACTTGCTGCAAGAACACACACATACACACTCTCAAAAGGAAGGTTCGAGTATTGCCGTTGTCTTCCAAAATCTAAGCTTTCAACAAGTTAGCAAACAATACATGCGTACCACGAATATAATTAGTTCTTAACATGATCAAGCACAGACAAATACGACACGTACTGTCATCTAGACTGACGCCTTGCCCCAGTTGTTCAAAGGGTTTAGATAATTCACTATTTAGTTGAGAGTTTAGTTTGTTTTTAAGCGATTATCCACTGGATAGCAATTTATACATTGGATAGTGTTCTCCAGCCTTTAAACAACTCTGCCCTCTGGTCGCTAGTAGCAGGAAGTATTCCTGCAGACTTAATACCCCATGGCGCTTCTTACCTATTCAGGGACTGCACCGGGAGGTGACCCAACCTGGACATCAATCCTGACTTGCTTGGTAACCGAGCCATATTTATTAGAAGCTTTGCACTCGTAATTACCAGAGTCAGCGACAACAGCACCAGAAAGAGTTAATTCCACGCCAGTCAACTTGGAGTCCAGGTTATACACACTCTTGACGGTTAGGCGGTCAGCAGAAGGAAGCGAGCCTGATCAGAAGCAGCAGAACCGGTGAGTTTGTAAAATAAACAACGATAGATTTTTTATTTTTAAAAATATTTGCGAATGTGATGTCAGAAAAGACAGGCACACTGATCTCTTTTTCTAAAACGAAATAAAATTGAAACAGTCGGGGAAACATTCAACTTTACCATATCTTCGTTGTAATACACGTAAGTTCTCTAGTCAGCCTCACCGGCGTTGTACAGTCCGTTTTTTCAGAAAAATTATGTAGAGTTCTCACAAAAGACCCTTTCTTTCTTCCACCAATTAGAGAACAAACTTAGTTATATTCCCAAAGAAGTCTATAGTTTAGTTTTTTTTTTTTTTTTTTTTGCTTATATGCATATAGCGTAATTGGTACAAATTATCTTACAGGATATCTTACAGGATATCGTCAAAACTAAAAAGGGCAGAGGGCTTAACTTGTTAATGAACATGACCTGGTTACATTACATTAGTTTAACTGAAATCCATTTCTTCCACAAATTATCGGAGACAAAGTGGAAAAAAATGAAGTCCTCTATTTTGTGTATAGAACAGATCAATATCTCCCTTACCTCCAACTTTTGTCCACGCGACTGTAGGTGGAGGATCTCCAACAATATAGCAAGCAAGCGAAACGGTTTCATTCTCGTACGTTGAATAATCTGAGGCTGGAATAGTCTCTGTGATGCGAACTGGGGCTGGTAGACAGAATTTAGCAGCTTTCATCAGTATAATGAACTAGACACAATTTCAAAAGGCATTTTTGGAACAATTTGATGAGATACTTACATAAGCAGTCCTCCAGTGACGTACTTCCGGGGCTTGTCGTATTTGTCCCAGTCGGGCATGCGAAACATTGGGTTTGCTGGTCGTTATTCTGATATGTTCCCATTGGGCATTCCACGCATGGTGAGATTCCATTATTAGTAGAGTAGTAACCAGGTTTGCAAACAGCTAAAATAAAGATAAAAGAAAAGTAAAGAGATTTTCAATGCAACTCAGGTTCTAAAAGGAAAACATATGTTCTAAAACTTTCCAACTGCCATTCACCGTAATCGAACAGAAAAGAAGTACTTTGCAGTTCCTTGGGAAGTTTTTAGAAAATTCGAAAATTTTCGAATTTTCGAAAAGAGAACCATTCAACCAAAACTTCCGAAAATTCCGGGAGGAAAATCAAATGGAACGAAAATTTGCTGTTAGCAATTTCGGAAAATATTAGACTTTTTGTGTATAACTCGCAAGGTTGTCTTCTTGTATGAAAATTCCGTTAAATGCTATTCCATTCGTCACTGGAAATTTCCGAAGATGCAGTTCAATTGGTCGAATGAAAAGCGCCTAAGTTTTGTAAGTTAAAGAACTTGTTGAAGCAATGCACAACGAACTATCTTGATTCGATCGTTATCGACATAATTATGACTAGTTTAGTAAAGTTTTCCAAATTAATTTACCGATTCGGTCGAGAGCGAGCGAAACAGACAAACCCACAGGTGTCAGCAAACCAACAAGATATCGTTCAACGGAAATGCGACGTTTTCACTCGTGCTAGCGCTAAGACGTTCAGTGTATGTATTAAAAATCTAGACAACTTGTATCCTCTAATACTGCTAACACCTTCCTTAATTTATCTTACGTTTGCAATCTGCACTTGATTTGGATCCCTTTATGACGTTGGAGGAGTTCTTTGGACAGGGTTGGCATTCTGTTTTTCCTTCCTCGTCCTGATAAAAGCCTGGGATGCAGTCTTTGCACGTGTTAGTTTTGCTGTCGCTGTAAGTTCCAGGAGGACAGTTCACTGGCAACGAAACACAAATCAAAAGGTCCATGTCATGTCCATGGTATTCATCCAGATTTTTTTTTTTAAATAATTATGTTAGAAATATAGGGTTATCCAGTGACTATGCCACCGATACTAGGCGGAGTTTAATTTCAAAGCTAAAGTAAGCGCTTTCCTTCACCAACAAAAAGACAAATTGGCATCAAAATCATCCATGTTATTCATTTCTGGCAGGAGCCCATCACTAGGAGCCTAAAACTACTGCATATTCCTTGCACGGCGTTTTCACAGACCGATCTATTTTTAGTTTGAATTTATCTCGAATTCAGATCCCCACAGGAACCTCAGTGACCAATCACAAGCACGGACTAATGTTGACATGTCGACATGATGGGCTCCTGTTTCTGGATGGTAATAGTTATCTTAGAAATATATAGCTATTCAGCAACTATGTTTGGCTTCGTTCGAAACTGCCGAAATGCTGTGTTCTAAGTTGATAAGTGTTACCAGCCTCAGTCTTTGGATTTGCCTTATAACACTTTCCTCGCCCTTAATTCGTTATATTGAAAAACTTCATCCCAACCTAAATCATTAACTGACTCTTTTAATATACTACTGTAGAATCCCCATTATTCGAACCTATAAGGGAAACGAAAATTGGTGCGAAAAACCGAGAATAAAATTTACGCTACATCTACATGTACAGTATGGAGGGTCCAGCAAAGGGGGAAGCCCGTAACTGCAAGACAGAAAGTAACCAGCGCCGCGGGCGCGGGGGGAGGGGGAATTAAAAAGTAAAAGCTAAAAAAATAATAAAAAACCTAAGAATTATTGTATATAAAAAGATACAATTAATATTAATGCAGTAAATATATATCCTAACTAAAAATCCAATTATCCTAAACGGAATGCTGTCTTAAATAATGACGTTTTTACTATCTCTAAAACATTGCTAGGCAAGTTCTTTTCTTTGATGTTCTAAAATAAAATGAGTTTCTGCAGGCTCCAGTATTAGGTTTAAATTCAACAAACTTGTCCCTGTGAAAGGATCGTAGCTGAAAATTGCGCCTTTTGATATAGCATGGGATTTCCAATGCTTATTCACCATGGATAGCTTCATGGAGTTATATGAGGCGAGAAGATTTCCTTCTATTTAGAGCAGATTTCCTTCTATTACGCTGTTCGACTGAGGGTACGGAACGTTCGAGAGATCGAGATGCCGCTGTAATCTGAGCGGTGATACTTACAGCAAATGGTATAATCCAGCAATATGGAACCGCCGTGGCAAAGTATGCCGTCGAAAGCCACGTATGCTGGAAAAAAGATCAATAATCATCATGATGTGCGCGTTGCGTTAAGTTGTACCTCAGAGTGAGCAACTCCTTTGTCATTTGTGCTCATATTGAATAGCAGACCCCCTTTCCTTTTAGCATGATCCTTTTCCACGAAATAAAAGTAAAAAGAAACTATTAAACGCTTCTAGGCCCTACTTAAGTACCGCCGAAAGATCAGAAACATTTCATGTTTTGCTATAATATTATGCTGCTGAGCCGGTATTCAATATCACAAAGGTAAACACAAACTACAGTAACTACAGCACCTTGTTAGAATGCAAAATATATCTCGTTTAAATGTAGTTTTTCTCTTGGCATCTATGACAACACCAATTCCAGCACCATCTCATGCCCAGATCTCAGTCGTGTTAACCAGTGTCCGGGAAAGATCTGGACACTACGTTACTCATCACTTGGTTTGTGATTAGGAAGAAATAGTTTCCACATACTGAGTTTGTTCTTACCCATGCAGTCCGGTGCCTTGGTTAAGACAGACACTTGATCATTCTGAGACACCCACTTGTTACCAAGACACCTGTAAGAAGGATTTTCAAAGCGATTTGGTAATCCTGGGGGAGACGGGTTGAAGTAGTACCCATCATTGCACCTTAGCTGCAGGAAAAGACCAAGCTGAGTCGCAACGCCATTCTTTGGATTAAGAACCTTGATGCAAGTGGAACCTGTGAGATAACACTGAAATTACAACGATTCGTGCTTTTTGGGACGTAAAGTAAGTCACTCTCATTGAATTTCTAGCATTACGTAGTGTCATGAACAGAACTTGATTTTGAAAATTTCTGGGCCTTACACTAAAGAGACACGGTCCAGATGATACTCTTGTTTGCGTCAATATTAATAGATCTTTATAAACTCAAAAGATAAACTAAAGAAGTAAAGAAATATCAAGCAAATTTATTAATTAGCAGTAATCAATGATAGGGTTAGGAAGTACGGGCGTGGTCTGTTGCGAGACGGAACAGACATTATTGAGGATAGCGTTGGACTGAGCGAGGGAGAAGCGCGGTGCTGTGGGTTCCTGCTGTTGATTTATTTATAATCAGTTGTTGTTGTCGTTAATAATATTACTGTTATTGCTGTTGTTATTATTGTTGTTATTATTGATATCGTTATTATTATTATCAATCAAAATACAAACGAACTAACGGAATGTGACGGTAGAATACGCTTCAGGATAAAAATTTAAGCTAAGATAACATACCTTCCAGAGTGATATTAAAAGTACAATAAGCAACATTTCCTGCCGCATCACTAGCAGTATATCGTATTGTTATTGATGTGTAAGTCTGCATCTCGAATCCTGGCTGACGATTGGACGACACAGTGGCCACGCCAACATTGTCGGAAAATGTTGGAGGCGTCCACGTGACCTGCTTTTGAAGTGAGTCGGTCTTATCTGAGAAGGACGAGGGACAACCTTGAACTGAGGGCGAGGTGTCGTCTGAAATCAATTAAAACGACAGCTTTGAATGCCTTGAATCGACTTGAAGTCATATGGCTTAAGCTGAGGGGAATCTACTTTGAGCCCGCATAACTATGACAACTAGTTACTCCAAAGCTTGGACATATGCTGGTTTGTCATATTTATTCCTTTCATAATCTATATGAACAAAACCACCATCGAGATGGCAAAATGTAACCAGTAAGTTACGAATTCCACTTATTTAGTTTAATTTTTAAAAACTATCGTGGCACACTTCAGTCATTTAAGAAAACGCGAGGAGGTAAATTTCTAACCATCACAGCGTATCTCGACAGGATAATGGATAATTTTCTCCTGTTTGTCTGCTTTGTTCATTTGTCTGTTTGTCTGCTTTGTTCATTTGTCTGTTTGTTCGTCTGCTTGTTCGTCTGCTTTTTTTGTTGATTTTTTTCTTGTCCTGTAATCTGATGTTTTTCCGATGTGTTTTATTTTTATACCCTCTATACATTATTACATGAATTTTCGCGATTCGTCAATCCCGTGCGCGAATTTTGAAATTTAAAAAAAATCGCGAAATTAAACTGACTCAAACAATAAGTGTTGCGAACATAAAATGACACGTAAATTAAGTGACGTGCATTATGATACTGTTGACAAATAGTTCTGCTGATGCGCGTTTTTGTTAATTTTGACGTTTTTACCAAATTCAAGAACATGTAAAAAAAACTCTCAAGGAAATCGCGAAAATTTCATGTAATAAGGTACTTTTTACTTACTAAATTATCTTGCTTTCCTAGCAAAAAGGGAAAAACTTGCCTTTGATCACTCATCCTACCATAACCATCTTTAAGTACGAGCTCATAGCTTAGCAAAAACCTCTCACCATTCACAGTGACATGGAAGCTACAGCTTATCTGTGTTCCGCTGTCACTTGTCCCCATCCACGTGACCCGGTGGTTACCAACAGGGAAGGCATAATTCTCATCATAGTTGCTAGGCGACACTGTCACGGTCTTCATATTGGTTCGTGGGAGCTGCCACTTGTATCCAAGCACCACTGTGGACTTGTCTGGCTCGAGGTCTTCTACTCTATCGATTGGACACGCTATCCATGGGTCCGTGTAAACTGTAAAATGAGACCGATATTTAAGACGTCTAAGGAATTTTCTATACCCTTGTCAACAATTGTTTACCCACCGCGACATCAAAGTACGCACTATAACAACATAAAAAAAAAATAATATTGGATATAGCTAGCGTGTACTTTCTTGGAGTGTGTGATTACCTCATTCCTGACAGAGCTTTGATACGGGGAATGAAGCTCCGAAACTTTAAGAATACTCTATTATTAAGATCTGAATCGAAGGAATTAAGAAATGAGGACAATAGATACTTTGATCAAAATGCTTGACTACTTATATTACTTTCAGTGCATTGAGTGAATTACAAGACGTAATTACAATATATCAACTCAAGCCTCAACTTCTTCTTGCTACCTTCCTCTTACCTACAGTGCATATATTAACTACATCACATTGCCTACATATTTAATTACCATACATAACCGGAACCATCTTCAAATAAACATCTTAATCAAATCAACTGTGATAAAGGAACTAAGTATTGCACTAGTTCAGTGATTGCGGCGTAAAAGCAGAAGCACCTGCGGCTAAACTGACCTCTCACACAGGACAGGGGAGCGATCTCACTCCATGAAGTGTCATCTTGACATCCGGTATACCTGGGCCCGCTCAGTTCGTATCCATCATGACAGTAGAAGACACATCGTGTGCCGTATTCGACGTCTATTTGGGAACATGACGATGGGACCACTCCACCATTGTCAGGTACAGTCAGTTTCGGACACACAACCGCTGATGAGAAATGGTAAGGGACAAAATACCAATTATCACTTACCTTATAACACGAAAGTTTTGCGTCATCAAATTTCATTTTCGCGTTTTCTTTCGTGATTTTCCGACAAACAATGAATGGAAGCATCAGTAGAATTTGAGCTTACATTTCTTTTTCTTTTCCTGTAAATTTTTCTTTAACATGTTTATCATGACAACAGGTGCCCAGTTGAGAAAATCCAAAATAAACTATTGTAACTACAACGTTTAGTCCAAAAATGAGTTAATTAAACACATACCTCAGAAATTATCACTACTGTAATCTCAGGCTACGTTCTATTGGGATTAACTGTTTTCAGCCATTTTTAACGGGCATCAAATTTCACCAGTTTTGAGATGGTCTGCCTGATTGAGGTTTAATATTCTAAGGAACATGTTTGATCAACATCTACCACTCTTTTCAACCCAGAAGATGCAAAGAACAGAAGACAGAACTAAAAAAACGTTAGTCCAATCACAAAACGTTTGCGAAAGTGTCCTGTTAGGGTCCACAGTAGGAAAAAGATCATTCGCGACTGATAAATCTACCCATAACTCATAGCGCACGAAAACTTAAACAACGCTCATAAAAACGTCCAAAAAAGTTTTAAAATCTTCAAACCTAGCATACACGGTGTCATTCTTACAGCGGCACGACTTGCAAAAATTTGGC
>CM042746.1:44844684-44846135 GCA_022496165.2 Catalaphyllia jardinei
CTTTGCACCCAGTTCAAGTCTCCTTTGGTAATTTAGGGACAAAAGAAACTCAAACATTTTGACCTGAAAGCCACAGAACCGTGTTACAATATTTAATATATTTTAAGGATTCCCTTCTGGATGTCGATGCTCGTGGTACAGCAACTAATGAGCCTTTGAGAGGGATGGATACAGGAGCTGTAATTTCCGTTTTCAGTTAACGGTTTGGCGTTTTCTCAGCTATTAGTTACACTTTTAGGTAATTTTTCAGCAATCTTTAAACTTTGCAAGACAAAGATCTCAGCTACCAGTCAAAAACGATTCATTTCGTAACTGACAAATGAATTTTCGACCAATTCTCAGCCATCAGTTAAGCACATCCACAACCTGCCTTAATTTCTGAAACCTTCAAATGTCTTACAACTGGTTATGTTAATAGTTATAATTATTGCGCTTTTCCCATTCCATACTAAGTATGGAATGGGGAAAGCGCAATAATAATTATAACTAACTTGCAAAAGTCCGCAGTAGTTCGATATATCAATATTCTAACAGGGCTCCAAGGCTTTCAGGGTGCTATTTTCTTTGTACCCAATTTAAGTCTCCTTTGGGAATTGAGAGAAAAACGAAACTTAAACATTTTTATTTTTCAACTTTGTTCTGAAAGCCTTGGAGCCATGTTAGAATATTAGCTTATCGAACGTAGTCTATCATCGTTAACCCAAAAGTGCAGCTATAATAGAAAATAAAACAAGCTTAAAAGAAATAAGAAGGCGAAACTGGGAGAGCTCTTTCCTTTTTAAAAGATCAAGAAAGTATAATTTCAACCCCTACACCCAATCATGGTCAGTATTTGAAAGTTAATTCTGATACCATAATGATTGCTCGAGGCTTTTTGGACACTCTTGCTGCTGTTTTCATAAATATCGAAGCAGCAAAGCTAAGGACAGTTACATCTTTACGACTTTTTACTCACCCATACAAGTTTTCGCGTCATAAGCAAGAGTGTAACCAGGCCAGCAGCCACATGTGACTTTCAGGTTACACAGGTTATAACAAACCTGCTCACATCCACCATTATCAAGCTGACACAGATCTGCAAAGGCGCCTAAATTGGAAAAGCGAATGCACTAGTTAGACCAAACACTAAAACGAGAACTCCTGTAGTTGCTGATTCTTTGACCGTGGGATCTGGATGTATTGACTCTTACAAAAAACTGTACCTGAACTAATCGTATCTATAACGAAGTCTCTTTCTTGATTGATTGTTCGCGTGCCTATTTATCCTGCAATCGCGCATTCACGTGGGTGCCCAATTACAGGTATCCAATTACCACTTTGGATACTTGTAATTGGGTACCTACGCCATTCGTACGTCAATTACGCTCTTTAATGGTTTCTTAATTCATTCTTGGTGT
Organism: Catalaphyllia jardinei; assembly: GCA_022496165.2. Lineage (NCBI taxonomy): Eukaryota > Metazoa > Cnidaria > Anthozoa > Scleractinia > Caryophylliidae > Catalaphyllia > Catalaphyllia jardinei. Next base: position 44,846,082 of record CM042746.1, read on the forward strand.
TTCCTACATAGATACGATTATTAATTGGTAACTGGGCCTCGTATCGTACAATTC
>CM042746.1:44846145-44853645 GCA_022496165.2 Catalaphyllia jardinei
GCTCTGTTGAATATATAAGGCAAAGATCCAATGACCAAGAAGAACCGTGAGAACTCTCTCAAATATTCCGCTTGGATTCCCTTGATGTTGTCTTAGTTTTTTCACAGTCCTTGAAGTGTTTAATTTAGTTTTCAGAAATATCAAGGTATAAGAGTTTCGTCATAAAATTAATAGACTCCGGACAACCCAACCTTTTCTACAACGAAAAATTAGCCCGCATGGTTAATTCACTCAGATGTAAGCCATTCCTCTTCCAAACGGCAAATTAGGCACCCCAAAACTTACCATAACTTGTCCTTTCAGAGTATAAGCCCAATTCTGTCTCTCATCAGTATCATTGCAACCTGTTACTTTAATAAGAGTGCCATCTTCCTTAGAGTCCACGAACAAACAGGGTCCGCGCCTTGTATCCGTCGCGGATTGCTGATTCTCTATCAAGAATATTTCTACAACACAAGCCGAGAATAATAACAGTTATCGCTGAACCAACGTGTCTAGTAATAACCCGCTATACTGAAGACACAACTTAAACAACAAAAAAGGCGCAGAACAAAGTCAATTGAATGGAATATACTGTAAATCTAGACACTGAATGTTTATTAAGTAAGCTTGTAGCAAAGCAGGTACAAAAGGTTTGTGCGTAATTTCCAAGACTCATCCAGCATCTCGTAAAAAACTATATGCCCAAAGTTCGCCTAACTGTAAAATGTGTTTCACTTACATCCGAGTAATTAAACAATTATCCTGCTTTATCTTGGGGAGTATCGCTTAATGTCGCTTTCTGCCTCGTTGATCGGGCAAACCAGGAACCCCCTGGGAAAACTATCAAGTGATATTTCGAGTGCTTTCGCAGGTAGGATAATTGGTAACTACTATACAGCGGTTGTATGTTTGATTATATTGTGTCTTGTACCTGACATTTCAAAATCAGCAAATGGGTTTGGATTGTCATAGTAGTTCTTCTCAGTGTCTGTAGCATCCTTGTTATTCATTTTGTCTTTGTACCACTCAGTTGCAGTATCCGCCCCAGCCTTCAGACTGCCAACCGGATCATTCAGGTTGAAATTGACAGCTAGGTAAAGGCGTTTCCCAAAGATGACGAGATCCACGGCTGCGTTGAAAATGAAGTTGCTATGTGCTCCGTTGGCGTACGCTGCCAGACCAAACTCGAACTTGATGCTGTGCTCAAATGAAAATAATTTAGTGTTGACTATGAATAGACACAATTGCTCACAGAATAGAGAAGTCTATAACAGGGAATTCATCGGTTTTTACATTCTATCTATCATAGAGTCAGAGTTAATGCTAATCTCGATCTTCAATTTTGACTAGTCAGTGACCAGTAGCTCAAGGCTAAGGCGTAAACGAACTTGTTTGCATCGTTTCAAAAGTGCTGTTATAGATTAAGTAAGTAAATGTGGATTTTGTTTTATCTGAGACCAGTTGAACTGTGCCTGCCCCCAGCACCAGGACGTCCGAGCCAGAGAGCATCAACGATTTAGACAATTGCTTGAATCGATCCGAGCTCAGTTGTTTCAATTTAATGCATTTTCCCAAGACAAGGATATGTTGTTGCCCGAGAAGTAAGCGCCATAAATATTTGAGTTCTCACTTCATTATAATTTAGTCTTTAAGTTAATTTTGTAATTTTGTTTCAACGACAGATATACTACATACAACCATGGTCTCATGTCAGAACTACTTTCTTTTGAATTTAAAGATGATTTCGAGTCGGTGCTGCGTACTCTCGCGAGTTTGTTAGCGTGTTTTCTTTCTTTTTTTTTGTTTTATATCTAAGAAATAGAAAACATGTACAGTGTTTCTATCGAGTTATACAAACACTTGTGAAAGTTTGGGAGAACTCGAAAAAGTTGTGGAAACACTCGCCTGCGGCTCGTGTTCCCAGCATTTCTCGTTCTCCCAAACTTCCACTCGTGCTTGTATAACTCGATAGAAACATGAAGTACATGTTTTCTATCTCTTCTAGAAAACACCACGAAGAGAAAAAGGAAAATAACTTGTCAACTTTGGATATCAAAATTTAAATTCTCTTTGCTCGCCCCATCACTACGTCAACAGCACGCGCTAGTTCTGTGTCTCCATCGAGTTGTACAAAGACGGTTTTTAACCAATCAGCGCGTGTGCTTTCTTAGGACTGTTTTCTAAAAGCATTACAAAATCAGTGTAAACATTTTCCAGCTACTTAGATGAAGTAGTAAATTCAACGTTTCAAAAGAACTGCACTATGGTTGCGAAGCGGTCGAAGTTTTATTGCATCTTTCTTCTCACAACACTTGATGAAACAACTTCGCAGCTATAAAAATCAATGAAGCCTTTGGGAAAAGGAATTGAAGGCCTCGAAGAAAGGTATGTGGTTCCTAACGACTAAGATCGATTCGCATTCCATATCGAGTGAGATTTATAATGTTTGTAAATATTGGGGCACTGAGATTGCGCAGCACAGACTGAAAATCATCTTTTAAAAAACGAATTTCCCCTCGAATGTTCATATTTTTTTATTCGCCAGTAATTAAAAGGATTAAAACAAGCTCTACAGGTTTTCCTGTTACTGAAATATTTACTGATATAGACTTTGAAAAGTGTGAGTGGTATCAATCCCCCAATCCGTGTACTTTGCTTTACTTGATAGATGAACCAACCAACTGGCCAATCAGGTTCAGTCGTTTGCTGTCCTATTTGTGATGACGCGTTATCCATATTTAAAGATCTAGATCATAAAAAAAACCCAATACCCAGCTGTATCTAACAAGTGCAATCCCTTCCTTACCTGTAAACTCTAAACAACTGGGTCAGGACAAAGTTAATAGCCTTGCTGACCCAGTTGGTGGCCATCTCCGTTAACTTTAGAAAGCCAACAGCAACATCCAGTACATTACACAGTCCTTTACCGATATGCTCAACGAACTTGCACGATCCCTCGCAAAGACTGGACACAGCTGGTAACAAAAATGACAAAGAAAATGATCAAGTTGTATAGCTTAGGTAAAGTCTGTGTCGGACCAAGTGGTCCATACCTCCCAACACAGCTTTTCTCGGGTTCCGTAACAGAATACGACTAGGAGTATTTCTACTCCCGTCCAGTATGAGATGCTTCTCCAAGGCAAGGTTACCACCCCACCCCCTCTTCCCAGTAAACATTTATGCACCTGGGGCACTATGTGGAGTAAAGAGACTTGCTCAAAAACACAATGCAGAGAGCCTGACCAGGACTCGGCTTCCGAAAATTATATTTATAAAAGGAATAAATGCCAAGTAGCCTTCATAATCAAGGGGTTATCTAAATAGCTTTCTGTAAATGCAGCGTAATGTGCGCGCGCGCAAAGATCAGCGAACGCTCTCATTGCAGCAATTCTAAGTACATACTGACCGTTGCACCCTCCTCCCACAAGTCCCTCGCATATAATTTTGCTGATAAATCGACGTCGACGGATATGCAGTGCAAAGTTCTCATTACGCATGGCTTGAAGTTCTCGTCTCTTTCTCCAGCCCTTGAAAAATTTCTTGATAGCTTTGCCAACCTATTAAAAAAGAAAGAAGAATTCAGCATTAGCATTCCCATTTATCTGGCATAGATCCCGGAGGAGAGATTTCAAAATGAAGACAGCGGTAATATTTAGCTGGTATGGAAAGTCTTGCTACATGTTGCCACGAAGGGTGTTCCATTTTCCATTTCCACAGCTGCTGCACAATAATCCAGAATAAACAAGAACAGTGGCGTTTGGTCGATGAGTGTCGTTTCCTTAATTAAAAAACTATTTTTGTTTTCTTACCGGAGCTAAAGCTTTGCCGATCTTTTTTACAGTCCCCGAGATCCATTGTCCTAAAAAAATTGAAAAACAGAAACGTCAAATGTAGCAGAATATGAGCGATCGATTAAGACTGCCAGTTTTATACGGTCGCCACGATTACTTTAGACTAATGAGAAATTGCCAAACAGGACCTGGATCAAACAAGGACGCACTATTTTCTTGTCTCTTCAATGTGGTTTCCAAATGATTGTAGCGGTCGTTGAGATGCAACTTAAGCTGTTTATTGAACTGATCGTTATTGCAACGATCGCTGAATTAACACAATTTCAAACACTGAGAGAGAGTTGAAAATACAACGCGTAGCGAACAATTGTAGTGAACTTTGAGGTTTTCCTTTGTTTAAATTTGGCGAATTATTAATGAGTTTGATAAGTAATATATCAACTACGAGAGACAGTCTTTCATCGGGATATCCAAACACTGAGAAGCCTGAATTCAAAATACGACGCGCAATGGAGTATTTTTGGTGAAATTCGAGGTGTTTGGATAGCCGATGAAACACTTTCTCGCTTGTTTGATATATCTCCTCAATCGAAACAAAACTAAGTAGTAAATGGTTAGCAACATCGTCGACATATATGCTTATCAAAACCTCCTTCGTGGTTGTGGTTTTTTTTTTGTTTTGTTTTGTTTTGTTTTACTTGATGAATTATTAAGGAATTTCAGAAGAGTTGTTTCCATGCCAACACACCTTAGCTGAACTTTTTTTGAGCGAACAGAGCAATCATCCGGGCAAACATATGGAACCCAGCCTTGAAAAAATACTCTGAGCTTTGCCAAATAGAACCGAACTCAGTGTAACAATTTCTCACTTTCATTGTTTCAGCGGAAAATTTATTATTTATTATTATATTCATTAGCAATTGATTAGATATTACCGCAAACGCTCGAATTAGCGCCCGGGGTGCTTATTTAATTTTCTAAGGCGAGAAGGGGGTGGGGGGGGGGGGGCAAATTCGAAGGGAGGCGCTTATTTGAAGGGGGCGCTTATTTCGTTTATCAATTTTTAGCCTCAAAATGACACTATCTTTATTTCTACTTCAAACCAAACTGCATCATAAAAATTCAAAAACCTAATAGAAAAGTACTTTTTTACTATTTCTAGCAAGGAAATGAGAGGCAAACCCGTGCGACTTTGAAAGAACATTATGTTTATACTATTGAACAATGTCACATTTCATTAAAAAACCAAAAAACCGTATAGACCGCATACGTCTCGTATATCGTAACGAGTACCGAAACTCATTTTCTCGCTTATTTGAATGGGGGCGCTTATTCCAAATTTTGAGCCTTTGGAGAGGCGCTAATTCGAAGCGAGGCGCTTATTTGAAGCTGTGCGCTAATTGGAGCATTTACGGTATATGCTATGTTTTAGGAATAACAAGTCTTACCAACAGAATTCACTACGCCTCCAATCCATTTGCCAGCCTTGTCCAAGAACCCTTTACAATTTCGTTCCGCTTGAGCGCATTTAAGTTTTTTACAGTTGTCGCATTTAAGTGCCATTTTCCTTTTGCAGTTTTCCTTTTCCCTGATGACAGCCTCTCTTGCGTCAGCAAGCTTCTTTTGCGCCTCATCAAAAGCACCTTTCACAGCTTTCGCTGCAGCGTCTAGAGCCTTTAAAAGAGTGATTTGCAGTTCGGGAAATTAGCTATTTTTATAGCTAGTGTTAAAATAAAAAGTAGGTTGGTTGGTTGGTGTTTAAATCTTCGTTTGTTGTCCCGTATGTAGCAACCAGTGTTTAACATGATGTTCTCTTGAACCCAAAGTTAAGGCACAAAAGTAGTCACTTCGCGTTATTTGCCTTGCTAAACTATTGTCTAATTATTAATGTGTTAAGCTGATAAAGGTTAATCAACCACCGCGTTATATTTGAAAAGTTGACGCTTCATTCCTTAGCCCTTTACAGTTAAAGCAAAGTCTTCAGTGATTAACTTGAATTTAATTTTCAGAGCTGCATTCGAGTGCAGTGTAATTCTATAAAAGAAATAGTAAAAGAAAAGCTAATGTAAAGCAATTTTTTGCTTAGTTTTTTCCTCCCAAATTAGTGGGGTAAATTCACGATTATAGTCTTGCAGTATAATAGGGACCTTAAGGCCCGTTTACACAGGCGATTTTTGTCGCGGCAACTCGATGCAATTTTTGTCGCAGCAAAATTGCATCGAGTTTCAAACATGTTCGAAACCCCTGCGATACCGCGGCGAAATCGCACTGAAAATCGCACCTGGTTTACACGTGCTATTTTGAAGTTGCAACCTTTAGCGCAACAAAAATTATTTGCATCGAGTTGCCGCGTAAACGGGCCTTTACGCAAAACACGACGGCAATGGCAACAAGAACGTTACCAAACATAAGGGTTAATGGGCAAAACAATAGCCCTGCGCGTGCGTTATAATTCTTGGTACATTTCTTTGCCGTCCTCTGCAGAGCAACAACGTGAACCGAAAAAGCTAATTTTTCGTATTTCTATTCGTATATGCGTAAAGGTCCCTAATGTCAGTCCCTGGCCGAGCCGATCTGGAGTCAATCGACCACGAGGTCATGTACCGCGCCTCCCTCCTAGAAAATGTAGTAATTAACAAAATCAAGCCGGAGAAGAGAGCTCAATAAAAATAAACAGGAAACTACAATGGGGTGTGTGCGGTATTTAAGCCTAGTCTTGAGGCAGATTTTTAAGACTAGAGGGCATTATTTATGCCTTCTTATCTGTTATTATGTCTCTAGTTTGAACTTGGCTTTATATTTAGTTTCTTACGTCGTTTATTCCGCTCAAGTCCACTGTGACTCTGACGTAGAACTGTGCTCCTACGAACGTCAAGCTGTAACTTGCCGACACAAACAACTCAGCTTTTATGAGGCCCAGAAAGTTCCCTTGGATCAGCAGCTCCATTTGAGTCATTGTTAGATTCAACCGGCAGTATGTGGAAATTCCAAGCAGATTTGTATACCCCTCAATATACGCCTGTGTGAAAAAAGGGCCCGTTACAGTCACGTTGTTAACTTTGTTAACTTAAGCAATCTGATTCAAACAGCTCCATACCATACGGCTTATTTAAAAACTGTTTTACAACAGACTCGTAGCGAATGAGATAACTTACCTCAATGAAGATTGGGGTCTGTCTGGCATCAACATAGAACCAAGGTCCCAGATCTTTCTCTGTTGGGCTACGGACAATCTCTGCAATGTCCAAAATCTTTACTGGATCCGGCTTCAAGTCCACGAAAATGGCCTGGAGAAAACATCCTTGTATTAGTGAACAGCAACAGGTGTTTTGGCTAATTATATAGCAAGCTATTTCTTTCCAGGTTTCAGAATCGAAGGTACGGTAGTGGAATTACATCTGGGTGGATTGAATCACAAATGGGAAAGGCAGGGATGATCGCGCGGATTTGGGTGATGAACGTAGTGGAAGCAATAAAAAACCTTCAAACTGCATTGGTGATTTATCTCAATCAAAAGAAGCACTCGCTGTCCAAGTTAACCTAACTGAGAGTAAGTAAGAGACGTTCTCTGCTATGTTATGCTCGGCAAGGTTCGAGCGGGAAAACTGGCTGTGTCAAGTGACTAACGCGAGAGGCGACAAGGCTTAAATACCGAGATGTGACGTAAAATCCCTAGAGGAAAGAACTGCTGCGATAAATGCAAATTCCGAACATAAACACGTTAAGT
>CM042746.1:44858645-44883227 GCA_022496165.2 Catalaphyllia jardinei
TCAAGTTTCAATCCATTTCCATCCTTGCCATCCGTAGCGACAGGCGACAGGCGACAGGAAACAGTTTCAGTACCTTCAAATAGTCTTTAATAACAAAACTAGAACATTATTTTTGGAATTCAGTTGATGCGAAGACACCTTCTACCTTTTTATAAAGTTGCCAACTAGGGAGACACAGCCCCTTTAAAGAACGCGGCTGGTTTTATTGGTTTTATCTTGGAAAAAAAAAAGAAACAAACAGGTAATTTAAATCTTGTCTTTATAGTAGCAGGGGCCCATTTCTTGAAGGTCCTATAAAGTTTTGTACATTCTGTACACCAAAAGTAGACTCTTTAGAGATAAGGTAACAGAGAACGATAACTGTTACCTTTACAGTGGCACTCAAACACTGACGCATCTCTTTGTTGAATGTGACCTTAGCAAAGTATTTTGGATCAATTTTACTTCTTCGCGGAATTGTAAAAATAACTAGCAAATAAAACCTAACAGCGGGAAATTCTATTTTCTTTTCAACCTGGAAAACAGTTTTTTTAGGCATGATTGTTTGCTCGTGGCCAGAAATTGCAAGTATGTTCCTGCCAAAAATGAAGACCCCTTCTGTTTTACTTCCTATCTCCAATAAATGTCGAAAAGACAAGCTCGGAATAGACAAAAAGAAGATTCGAGACCTTGTTACTCCTTAGAGCACTTTTGTTCAATTCTTGCGAGTGTTTACCAAACCGTATTTCGTAGACTGTGTAGAATGGTTATTTTTAGTTAGTTTTGTAGTTTTGTAAGTTGCTACATTTATATATTTCTAATATTTTTTAGTGACTAAATAAAATGAAGGGTTATCAAATGAAAAAATAAACAAAAAAGAATACGTTTTTGCACTCGGAAAGCCACAGCAAAATTTCAAACCTTATGATTATGTAGCTGTTTGAGGTTTGTATTAAGAAAGTGTACAGTCACTGTGAAAGTTTCACGAAAACTTTAGCATCTGTTCTAAAATTAAATAATAGTTACAAAACAAGGGAGGGGAAAAGGAGCTTAGTGATTCAAATAAATAAAGAAAGGAGAAATAGAGGTGTTTATTTTTCTGTTCTTTTTTCTTTTTGCATTCATCGGTATAGAAACTCGCCCATAATTCTATCTTCAGCGTGATTAAACAAGTCATATTTTTTTACCTCAAACTCTAGTCCAAGTTTGTCCAGGAAATCAACTCCGATCCCAGAGAGCTTTTCAGCTAGTTTTCCATATGATTCTCGATCAAAGGCAAACCCAACAGCGAAGGTGGGTCTTGCAAACCTGATCCCCGTCAAAATCTCAACGTGCACAGGCACACCTCCCAAATCGATTGAAGCTGTGAATCTGAAGACGCCATTCTTTACCAGTTTCCTCACCAACTGGGCAGGTTGCATGGTAAAATCCCAGAGACCAACTCCTCTGCAAAGCGAAACAATTAATAATTTCTCATCCAACTCAAGAGTGTTAAACAAGTATTTCTCAGGTCCCAACAATAACAATGCATTATAAATTTAATAGCTGTTAACAGTTAAGAATGCGATAACGGGTAAACTGGCCAATCAGTCTCAACGGACTGAACTTATTGGTGGTTTACATCGAAAATAAAAATCGTTACCATTCAATAAATGAAGTCAAGAATCAGGTATATGATAGATGATTGATAGACAAAGAACCTCGCCAAGATTTAGGTCTGTGCGATTTTTCATTCCCGCGTTATTCGGAAAAGAGTTTCACCTAAATTTATAGAGCTTTGTATGGCGGCCGTAGAGCAACAGAAACATCTGTCATTGAGTTTTGCCATTGAAACGAAAAATTATTACTATAGAGCTCTGACACATTGAAAGTAATACTCCTTCTAGGCAAAAAGCAAAAACGTAGGCGATAACTGCTCTTTTGACCTACGGGAGATCCTTCTCGGGCCGCCATTTAATGTCACGCAACGCGTAAACTTAGAAATTCAAATGTCTTCTTAAACAAAACGAGGAACCCTGTCGAGCTTAAACGTCGTAAAACGTCAAGTTATGATAGGGTCTTATATCAGATGGCACTAAACTTCAGTAGGATTGCTAATTTAAAATTTAGGAATATGATGACGTCACATGAAAACAAAGAATAACACTGATGTAAAGTGTATATGAAATAATTCATATTTGAACTGCGGTTGTAGATGCAAGTAAAGTATGATCCTCGCAGTAAATTTTCCAATTTAAGCAATTGGAAAGAAGAAGCTTGAAAAAAAATCAGGGCTTCAACGGGATTCGAACCCATGACCTCCGCGATACCGGTGCGATGCTCTACCAACTGAACTATGACTTGATTTTTTTTCAGGCTTCTTCTTTCCAATTGCTTAAATTGGAAAATTTACTGCGAGGATCATACTTCACTAGCAAAGAATAACACTATCGACTCACTGCTCACTTGATTCTGAAGATGGTTTCCGCTCAGCTTTTGGAAACGTCATTCACCAACAGCATTTATTTATAGGACTACCCTCACATGGGAGCATGGGGACATGGGAGGCAGCGTGGCCGAGTGGTTAGAGCGCCGGATTTGGAATCAATAGGCGGTCGCGGGTTCAAATCCCGTTCTGACAGCTAACTGATGTTGTTCTCGGTAGCCCCGAGTTTAACTTCTCGGCTACGCTTGTAAATAGCCAACTCGTCTGCCTCCCGCCAGTTTGAATTCTTAACCAAGTTATATTTATCATTGTTTGTTTGCATTGGTCCTGAAAAGCCCCAATGGCGAGTGGCCAATTACGTATTGTACATTACATTTACATCACATATACTAATTAACGAATAGGTGAACTCCTGGTGAACTCCTGTGAACAACAGTTTTAGTAAATAGTATACTACAAATAACTGGATAATGAAACTCAAGATACATTCTGACTAAACGCGTGAGTTTGTTCGAGGGGATGGTTGTGTTGTGCCCATGCGCAAGACAGGTTTCCTCTCCCAGTTCCTCCTCTCCACCCAGGAACGAGGCGCTGTTTCCGTCGGTCCAAACAACAGGCTCCTCTGATCCCGAACATAAGCCCCTCATTTCTTAAACTGTCTTAAAACGCCCATCTAGAGCTTCAAATTAAAATCAGCATATCAGCTTAACAACTCACTTTAGTGCATCCACCAAGAAACTAGGCAAGCTGGCAGGATCTAAACCAAATGAAGCCATCATGTCTGCGAATGTAGCAGAATCAGCATTTCCTGTGGCGTACACTCCGCCAGTAATCACATCCTTCTTTACTTCTGTCTTGAACAAAGTTCCTGTTTTGAGATAGTAATCTCCCTTGGCTTTAAACGTTTGAGAATTCCCTTCCGTGTAATAAGAGAACCTAGAATGAGAAATTAGTTTTAAAACAATTAACTTGAGGAAGCGATTTTTTTGTTGTTGGTTGGTTAGTTAGTTTGTTTGTTTTTTGTTAAATATCCTTTGATTAAAGGGGAAGTAGCAGTGTTCACTGTAATTTGATGGGATCAAAGTCTGTCTCGTCCTCAGAATCAAAGCAAAGGAAAATACCAACTTTCTGCATTTGACTGAGATTATTCAAGCTGAGTAGTCCTGGGTTTCACAGGCAGCAGGAAATCAGCTCAAAGGGAAACCTGAGATATTTCAAGGAACAGATAAGTTATGTGCCCCTGAACTTTTAGAAATTCGAAAAACTGGTGCCAGTGTAAAAAAAAAAACAGAAACAAAGAATTGCTGGTTGGCCAGTTCAGTTCAGCCAGTGATTTTTTTTAATCATTTGTTTGGCCGTTTTATCACCGTTTCTTCATTCTTTAAAATTAGTTCAATAATGTTACCTTTGGCAATAATGAAATCTGTTGTCAAAGAGAAACCTCCGCCTTAGTTAGTTGGTCACTTTTTGTCACAGTGCTGAGGAATGTTTCGGATTCTGTGAGTATAAGCTAGAGAGAAAACAGAAAGTCCTGTACGGAAAACTACTGCTCATCTTACCTGACGTCCTTCATCACATATCCGGTCAGCGGCACGTACTCGTCGGATTTTGCGCACTGAAACTCGTACTTTCTGAGGGCTTGTGACTCATCAATCCAGATGGTAAACGCGGGAACATTCTCAGTTAAGGCAGGCTTGGTCCACTCTGGTAAAGCATCGATCCTCGTGTAGTAAGTTGCTTTGTTGGTTACGACTTTGTTGATGGTCAATGGATCGATTATCTCAAAGCATACCTGTACAATATTGCAAGGAATAAGAAAATCTTTTGAAGTTTTTAACAGAAGAGAACATCTGAAGGCGAAGCCAATTATGATAAGCTCAGAAAAACGTTTTTATGGGTAGGTTAATTAATAGAAGGATAATTACTTGAGATATTGTAATGTATCCGGGTCTGCTCTTCTAATCGAGCTCACGTGTATATATTTCCGAGAATGTTCCTCTGTCTTTCATTATCTTCACAATTTTGTCGAGCTTCCCCTTAATGATTTAAAGTGTTTTTTTTTTACTCAATTGTGGCAATGGTTCAATTACCTTCTTGCTGCCTTCAGGATTAACACATTGTTTTTAAAATAGTAATTCTGTTCAAAATCAACCACTCGGTTAAAAGAAAGTTATGAATAACAAAATACCAAGTTCGCTTATTTGAGTTTGTAACTTTGGTCTATGTCCTCAATTTATGTATACATTATTTCTTTTTGTTTAGTTTTTTTCTTTTAATGGACATTTTTTAATATTATAGTTATAAGCATTGAATAAATTGGCTCTTATTTCCATATATCAGTCTCTTGGTATGGGAGTGTAGTATTTTATAAGAGTGTCAGTCAGTGGGTTTTAGGAGTGGTTATTACGTTTTTTCCCTCCTCTGTTAGGTAATCACACTTCGCGCACTATTGCTGTTACTATTTAAACAATAGCGTGTTTCTGAAGAGGAACTATCGGCTGATACTTGCCCCGCGGAAATTTGATGTTCTTAAAGCAAATATTTGCCCGAGAAGCGAAGCTCCGAGGACAAATAAGCTAGTTCTAAGAACATCGAATTTCCAAGGGGCAACTATCAGACCGATAGCTCAGAGAGAAAATATTTTTTGTCTTAACTGTTCACCACCACTGTTTCTTCTGAGCGACAGTTCAAAAATCATTTTGAATTATTTTGAATTTTTTTTAATTGAAAGCCTTGAACGGGCACTATGGGTTGATAGTCTCTCCGCGGACGAACACTATCGCGTCACGTGATCAATTTAAACCAATAAGAATCGGAGAAAATTCAGTTATGAACTCTAAGTATCGCTATTACTATTTAGTATAAATTAACCGTAGTCTATTGTGAATCCGTGAATTTGATTGGCTATGTTACCGTTTTCTATCTGGTGATAGAAAACAGTTACGCATCAGTGCACATCGCGCATCTCGTTTGAACCTGATATAACATAATAAAACAGTTCTTTTCTACGCGTTACTTGACATTCTTTTTTCTTTTATGCAATGAGACTACGGTAAATTTATACTAAAACAATTAGACTACTCGCCCTCGTTTTTTACGAGCGATATAGTCAACTCGGCTGCGTCTCGTTGACTATCTGCTCGTAGAAATCTCGGGCTCGTAGTCTAATTGTTAAATAGTAATCGTTAAATGGCGCTCAAACCTTGCTTAGTTGTTTTTGTCCGTAATCATCCATATCATCAGGAACCATTTGAACGGCAAACCATCCGCTTTCCAGCTCAGTTCTCATAAAATTAAAGTTGGAATACACCGCATTGGGAATGTCGTTTTTATAAGCTCCAGTAGCTGAGAACTTTTCGGTTGCACCGCACTCAGTAGCAATCCAGGATTTGGGATCGGTGGCAGTTTTGTCGGGCTTGTTTGGTTGGTAGGCTGAAAGATTTAACATAGAGCATGAGATAAATGTTTATGGTCAGTGGTTCTATCTAGCTTTTCAGCTAATTTTGGAGACTGAAAAACGGAAATAATTAAGCTAAAACAAGAGATTAAATGGACAAAAATATATTAGAACATCCTATTTAAAAGGTTCGTGATAACTACATGATCTAGTGATCTATATAGGGATTAAATACGAAAATAATAACAATAAGAAGCAAATTTATTTCCAAAATGAACATGCGCTACAACTGTATGGACCAAACAAAAGGTTTTTTTAAAGACATTTTTTCTGTTTAAGGGTTTAACGGCTCTCTAATAACATGTCTCTTCATTGCAGAATAAGAACTTTGACTAGTTAAACGAAACACAAGGAAACGTTGAAGGATCTTTTTCTGAGCACGACGGTTGCTGACCAAAGTGCAACCTGCTAGAGATAATGTCATGCTTGTATATAGCCAACTGGTCTGCCTCCCGCCAATTGGGATTTTTAAGCCAGTTATGTTCATTTGAAATATTTGTTCCCTTCAGTTTAAGTGGCATGCCTGTGAACTAGCTTGGTGTAGCTAGGTGCATGACCACTATAAACAAACATTTGACTTTTTTTTTTACACATTTGACATCAATACGGAACCGCTTGTCCACATTAACTTGTGGCAGTCTTAGCGACTGTGACAAATAATCATTTGTCAACTCATTGGATCATTAATTCCTTACTAGTGCATCCGTCGTCTTGTGTGGGGCAAATTTTCTGTTCCTCTGCCAGTCCAGCACAGTCGTCACCGTTATTTGCCGGAGGAGGATTGGTACAGGTTCTTGTTCGTTTCTTGAATCCTTGAAGACAATATTTAGGTTCTGTGCAAGCGCTCCAAGATGAGTACGCTGACCATCCACCATTGACAGCGCCTGATAACAAAGGGGATATCAGCAAAAGAGTTTCCTCCTTCACTAATCTTTAATCAACATGAAAATGCAAGTTGTTTGAACTTAACTGCAACCTAATAACTTTTTTAAGACAAGTCCGTTGACACTATACTCTATACAAATTCGTTTACTTCATGCAGGATTTAGCTGTTATTAATCATTGGAACCTATCACTAAGAGATGTCGTTAATTGAGGCCGGAAAGCCCGCGGCAGAGATTAAGTAATAATAGAGGCATTTACACTGCAAAGTAATTTATAACGTAAATAGATAGCACTATGAGAAACAAGCAAAAATATCAGGCACCTGGCGATAAGTAGATATGTATTAGAAATAAATGTTCTCCAATTTGAAAATAACTGGATAAAAGATAACTTGAGCGGAAATTAACTACAGTGGGCAGTCTGAAGTGTTTTAAGTTCAATGGTAATCTTTTCAAATTAAATTGGATGTAGTGGTAGACTTGTTGTCATATCGCCGCAAAACTTTCTAAATTACATGTTACAGGTATTTTGTAAACGTTGTATAATTATCTTTTGTGGGTGGTTTACATAATTATAAAATAACTTTGTTCTTTTGTGTAGGGATTTTGGGCTGAGAATGCAACAAAACAATTACTGCTGTTGGCATAAATGTAATTTTTACAAATCATGATTGCTTACCAGGACATGATGTAAGCTTACAACTTTTCGCTTGAGTGAAGTCCCCTGTGCAGTTTTGTCCTCCAGCATCGGGGGTGGGGTTATCACAGGGTCTGCTCCTAGACTGGGAACCAGTCCCACACGTCTGACTGCATGTTGTCCACGCAGACCACAAACCAAAACCGCCGTTAACTGTTGGTAAAACAAGTCAGTGTAAGGCAGTAAAGGCAGGCATTTGATTTTGAAATGAAATTGTTCCGTTTACGATTAAAGTTAGCCTCAGATAATGCCCCTACATACCTAGGAAGATGTTCTATACATCTCAGACATGTAATGTGTCTAGGTGAATACGAGATGCATAAAATCATGAAACTGATGCGTTTACAGAAAAAGCCCCTGTTTTGATAGAGTGCAAGTCGCATGATTACAAATTTCTTAGTTGAGACAAGTTCGTCTGCCTTTTGTGTCACGTATATACCTAGACAAACTATACGTCTGACACGCGTAATTGGTCATTTCTAGGCGTATATCAGATGTAGAAGATTGTTAGGTTCGTCTAACTTTAAATACATTTTATTTTTCTTATGTACATATACGCATAATATGTCAAAATAAATTGTCTGCTTAGGCTATATGCATAATACGTCGAAATAAATTAATTGTCTGCTTATATGTGGCCAATAAATAAGTTTATGATCACCAGCATTCATCATAAACGAAAGCTCTTCAAGAAATGGGTAAAAGTAGTGTTGGGAATTGAACTAGGGTTTCATTTTACCAATTGAATCTGATAACTTAGTTTCCTTTAGTGACGTTAGCATATCTTAACTTTTTCACAACCACTGACAAAGATGTGGGTGACAAGATTTCTGGACAGCCTGGACACACGACAGAGAAACCTGAGTAGGTTTGTCGGTAAAAGAGCCTATAAACCTCAATTTATTTGTTTTGTATAAAATAATTGAAAAGAGAAAAATAGCCACTGCGACAAAATGGCGGAGCAAACTAATCTGATTTTCACTGGAATTTACTGATGCTCACGAATTTACCGATGCAGCAGTCTGGATTTAATCTTAACAGCTCTTCGCCATCAGTGCTGCCGAGCATGCGTAGATCATTTTACTTTCAATGATTGCCAAACCTGGACAAGGTGTAAAGCAAGATCTCGCCGTCTCTGTGTCGTTACCAACACAGGTCTTCCCGCCATTCATTGGTGGCGGTTGATTGCACAGTCTTGTTCTTTTCAAGATGGTTCCCCCTGTTATTCCACATGTTTGAGAACACTGGGTCCAAGGAGTCCAGGAACCCCAATTGCCGTCAAGAGGGCCAGCTGAAACACAAAGAAGTTTGACACGTATGGGTTGCCTATGATCAACCTTATGTATAAATTAATTTTGTAATTACGAAGTCTAAGGTTCCTCAAGTGTAAACGCTTGAGTGCACCCTTGAAGGTTAGGGTTAATCACATGATTATCGTAACGTCATTTTTTTCGAAAGAATCCGATTTCAACATTCTTTTCCTTACGTTCTTTCTGTTATTCCATACATACATAAGGACCTTTTCAGAATCAATTTTAAAATAAAATATATATAGATAACGGAGATATGTAGAAAAACTAAAACACTCAAACTCAAAGACGGTGCTTTCAAATTCCTCCGGTTTGAAGAGCGATTTTGAAAAGCTTTGTTTTCGTGACTGATTAGTGTGAACAGGAGGCATACCGGTGCAAAAAGCTGCATTTTAAAATTCCTCAGCATAGTGTAGACGAGGGCCTTAGTCTTAAAATGTCGCGTTTGATGGCAACTGATTTCACTGCAATACTTTCCAGGGACTTACTTGGACACGGCCCAATACATTCCAGCTTGGTTTGAAACGTGTCACCAGAACATGGCTTCCCGTCAGGGGTTGGGGTAGGGTTGGTACAAGCTCTGGTCCTATTGACTATGGATCCCCCGCACGGGTTCTCACAGAGAGACCACTGACTCCATTCTGTGAAACCGCCGTCAACTGAAAACACATTGTGCTGATGAGTAATTACTTAATTCTTTAGTTAATGTAATCAGTATACCCAATCGCAAAAGACACAGACGATCCAATCAACCAATCAGAACTTGTCGTGCAGAAAAATGTGTGCAAACAAGTCACAACTGGTTTTGCTTTTACTTCGGTTGAATGAAAAAGTGGTGCGCGTTGTTTTGGCGTTTAGCTTAGTGATGCAAAACCAGTTACTTTTCGACACTGAGTCAAACCTCTCTATATTCATTTTTGTTAATGCTGTGTGAATGCAAGTACTAGTTTCTCAACCTTAAATATCAGCTAACAAATAATGGATACACTGCATGACGGACTGAAACATCAAGTGAAAAGATAGCGTCTCGTAGAGCTTAAGAATATTAACATTATATACAATGTATACAGAATTTTTATTGTCTAGAAATTACTAAAAATTGAATTTAGTTTCGTCGTTTCTGTTGTTTTGTTGTTGTTGTTGTTGTTGTTGTTGCATGACTAACATTGATTTCCCTTAAATTATAACCTCAAATTAAGTGAGCCTGTAGTTTTTCAGAGACGTTGCTAAGCAACAAATCGCACCAATACGGTGTCATGTGACGTGGCAATCTTTGGTATACTGGAAAACGTTAGCATCTTTTTTTTTATTTATTTGAGATTGGATAAAAATTATTAACGGAAATTCGTAAAGTTCTTCGAATCACATTACTTCCATCGGAACTTGCCACTTTGACGACACCTCTTTTGACTTTCTTGGCTTTTGGATAGCTTCGGCCATGCCACTTCATAATGAAAAAGCTTTATCACACAATTCGTATTATTCATCAAATTTTCATACTCACTCATGCAGTCCTTTTGCTGCGAACTGTCTCCCTCGTCACAATACTTTCCATCTTCACTCGGTATGGGACTGGTGCAAGTTCTTGTTCGAATACGTTGGTTTCCCGCGCAAATACCTGGTGCACAACCGCTCCAACCGGACCAACCGGACCACCCGCCGTCCACTTTCGCACCACAAAAATAGAGAAAACAAAATTGAACAATCAGTTTTTCCAGAATAAAAATCTTGTTTATGATTGTTGAAAACGTTTTAACTACGTCTTAAGGTTTATATCTAAAACGCTTTTTGGCGTTCTTCTGGTTTAATGTCTTCATGGCACAACTTACTAGTAAAAGGAGGGAAAATAGACTCAGTAGAACCTAAGTTCAATGCTTTTGTATCGAGACTGTTCGTAAATATGTCAAGTAACATTTTAAAGATTGATTTATGTTAAAGTAAAACCCATTTTTTTACCGGGAACATCCTGGACGAGCCCATTTCTCCGAAGAAGAAAGGTGAATTGTAAAAAAATTCCCTTCACATTGTGTGTAACTCATGTAGACCATATATGGCGACCAGTAGTGCTGTTCTTTACAAAACGGTTCACTCACCTTAGCCAGTCTTTCCGGAAAAGAGTGATACTATTTTAAAGTTTTGCAGTGCAATTTTAAGCGAAAAACCACTTTGCCTAGTGCCAAAACGTTTTCTATCATAGATTGTAGCTGTAAGTTGGAAAAAAGATCAGGTCAGTTACTCTTACCTGCTGCCGAGACATAATTCCAAAATATCACTAGCGACAAAAACAGAAAAAAACAGGTAATGATATTGTGCATTTTTAGCACACAAATTTGTAAAACTCTGTTCTAATAGGCAAGGCTAAAGCATAGCTCTCGTGCTGAACCAGTTGAAAAACCGTCTTTGCCTTCCTTTGAGCCCGAGTAACTAACTCAAGCTGCTGAAAAACTGACTGCTTCAGAAGATTCTTAATGTTTAAACTATGAACACCTGAAATGATTAGTTATTACAATTGACATAGGTGGATCAATAAAACCCGCTGACTGCGAATAAGCAGGCAGCGTAACAGTCTGTTTACTTCAACGTTTTCAGAGGAAATAAATGCATCTGAATCAGTTAAGTTTTTACCACGCCGTTTGCGTTCTTCGTGCGAAATCGTTTCTATCTAAACCAGGCCTACATTTCATTAATTAAATTTCTAAGCCATTGCCTAAACAATTCCCTATTCTTTCTAAATTAGTACATTTGTTCCTTAAATTACCGTTTTTACATTTTTCGCACTTTTTTGGCATATATTTTTATTTCACGCCCTTACATTTTAGTTCAGTTTTAGAGCTCTACTATTTATCGAGTTCTTAACCAAAGAGGCGGTGCTTTTAGTCATAAAGGCTTAGTTCGGTCAGCATTGCACGTGGGGCAAGAAAACAATGGCTAAGCTAAATGTATGTTTTAAACTGACACCATTTCTGCGAATTGACTATAATTTGTCTTTCACATGTACAATTGCAGATTGCAGTAGATAAATTTTCAAAATGTAGACGACCTCTGGGACTAAAGATCACTTCTAGTTATGGCAAAAGTAAATAACTATATATTGGCATGTACACTAATACATACAAAAACTGACGTGTCATCTGATTGGTTCCCTGAGTGGTCTACATTCTCAATACAGACCACAAATATTGAACCAAAGGGGAAGTCATTTGAAAGATTCTCTTTTTTGAGACATTTTGTCAGCAAAAGCTACCGTATTCTCAGTTGAATGGTCCGGCACCTTTTCTAGATGTCTGTCTCAGAGGTTTCAAACTATAAAATAGCTAATGTAGCAAGGCGAATTTAGATGCAACCTACATTTGCCTAACCTCGTCAAAATTGAAGAAAACTTCTTGGTCTATTGTTTTTTAATGCCTTATTTTGGAGCTCCATTGGCTGAAAATATTCTATAAAATATAACACTCGATTTTTAGAAACTGATAAAGGGAAATTTTTATTATAGACGTTTTCCGTTCGTCTCAGTATTTCTGTATAAAATGGTAATATTCAGTTTCTCGATGAACGTCACAGGTGTAATAACGGTAAATAATCTATTGTAATATCAGTTCCATATTTACGTTTGCAGCCATGAATTGCAGTGACATATTTCTTTGTCGCAATTGTCCATCGCATGAAGGTGTTTGATGTTAAGACGGTTTCTCTCTGAGTTATTAAAAATCGAACGCGCTGATATCTGTTGGAAAATCTTAAAAGTTATATTTTAGTTTTCCAACTGTATTTTTACTGTAACAAAGCGTAGAGACGTAAAACTGAAGAGACTTCATGATCAGTGATTGTAGTCAGTGTACGTATTTGACATCAAGGAAATAGGAATACACCCACTCGTGTGCATAGCTGGGTAAACTGGGGGTGGTATCATAACAGATGACCAAACAAAACAATAAATCAATTATTAACGCTCGCTGTTCCTCTTGCACAGCAAGTCTGATATTTTTAAGAAAAGCGCTTAGCCATAACTTGCCCATGTCGTTATATATAATATCGTCTTTTTACTTTGCAAACTTGAATCTTTAATACATTATGGGCCCATTAATTACCGCTCTGCTCCGTCCTACACTCAGCTATGGAGCTTTCCCACGCTCGCTTTTCAGGCGCGGACGGCAACCGGAAGTGAGCTATTTTCATTTTTAACTTGCCCTCAAACAACCACATTCACAGTGCGAAGTATCTTTCTCCATTAGAGATTAGTCGTATCAAAATCTGGGAGACAATATGGTCCTAGCACGCGAAATAGTCTCTTCCGGTTGCCGTCCGCGTCTCCAAAACGCACGTGCTTAAGCTCCTTAACAGTAGTTGCCCAAAGAAAGTTATTAATTATGTGAACCGAGACATCTAAACAGCTATCAGTGAAAACAGTTGCACAGTTGAACAGTGCCACTTATGTATTACTTGGAAAACGCTAAAAAGCCGTGAAAAGTACAAATCCTCGCTTTCAAATTTGTCGTTCAGGCATAAGCTACATTCAATGTTCTTTAGATTTGGCTTTTCTTTAAATGGAAGTAAAGGCTTGTTATTGGCGGTGTTAAAATGGAGTTATTACTGTGTTTGGAGGTGTACCCCCTTTTCAGAAATTATTTAGAATTGTTGTTTCCTCCATAAATATTGCTACTAAAGTGTGTTTGATGAAGGTTTATGTCAGTGTTAGGTGATCAACAGTGGCGGGGAAGAAAAGAAGAAATGACTGAAGGGAAAAAGGCCAGCAAGGCAAGAAAATCAAGAGCCCCCCATAGCTCAAGGTCTCGATCCGCCACTGATCAAAACACAGCAGAAATGAAGGTCCATTGTAAACTACATATTTTCCTTTTTTGGCGTGTCAATCAAATAGGTAATCAATATGCTATTGGGAAAGGTATGACCGCTTTATTTAGTTTGAATTCAAAACTAGTGGAAAATAATAAATCAAAGTGATGATAACTGGCCTAGCGTGCTGTTATTTCATTCTATCATCGAGGAAACATTAATCCAATCGCTGTGGGTTGACCGGCTTTTCACAATTCCTTTGGCTTCTTCCGGTTGAGTTATTTCAAGGTAATACCAGTAGCGAATTAAGTAGGCTTCCGGTTTTGCAATAGCAAAGATATCAGTGACGTCACCTATTGTTATTAATTTGCCAACCAGAGAACTATTGGCTGGTGAAAAAAGAGTTCTTTTGTTTAACGTTTTCGTCATCTTTTAAATAACGAAAAAAATGTTTGTAAACAAATATTTTGGCTATAATGACTCGTCACAATGTATGTACAGCATGGGTAGAAGCTAAAAACGCCCATACAGTTACGTCGTCTCCACTGCATAGGCACGGATCGCACAGAGTCTTGTGATCTAAGGTTAATCCGCGAAGTATGGGCATAAGAGAATTTTCTATAGACGTTTACGACAAATGGAAAATAATGCTTCTTCTAAATTTTAGCCCTGATTTCTGACAGTTTTATTTCATAAGTAACTCAAAAAACAAAAGTGTTTATCGTTCCTGTACTTGCTAAATATCGTACTCATTGCGACATGGTTTAGCACGTCATGTTCTAGCCACCCACGCAGACGTTCTTAGGCTTGTCACGCGTTCCTCCCCACGAACGTCTGCTCAACAGACCGGTCACATCCGTTCGTTGGCGGTTAGCCAATCATAGCTTCTCTGCCTTTCCGTGGAAAGCTGGACTTTGACCGACTTTGACCCAACGCTTCAACACGAGAAATATGTGCCGCAAAATGTTCAACATTCTCACTTACGTACGAGTTGCACCAGCACCTGCAGACGTACATATTATTTTAGAAGTACTGGCAACTGATAAGACCGACATTGAGGTCGAGGACCGGTACGGTTTTAATTGCCTGAACTAAGTCAAACAATGGGATATACAACACGCAAAACAGTCAACTGATTCGCACGTAAACAACTACATTTCAATTATAGTGTCAGAAGGGACAAAAGGAGCAAAAAACCTATTCATCGAACTCGAGAAACAGAAGCTTAACCAAGTTGATGGAAGAAACATAAAAACCTCTCTACAGAAACGTGTAGCTTTCTCGAAGTAAAGCTACGGCGTCTCCGAAGAAAAAAACCGGACGTGAGTAAATATGATATGTGTGATAAGAAGCAACATACGCTCTACTTTAATACAAATACCTTGTTCTAATGAAACAACCGGGCCCAGCGCCACAATATTAAATGCAAGTAAGCAACATTTCACAAAAAAATTCTTATTTTCAACGTTTTGCCCCTCGAAGTCCTCGAAAGCAAATATCGTGCAATATAAATGAGCCTAAACAATGCTTATTTAGCACCCCGCAAACAGCCTGGCAAACAACAAAGATGTCAACATTAACAGAACAGCGGATTGGTTCTTTTGAAACAAAGGCTAATCACAACGAACGGAAGTGGCCTGTCCGTTGAGCAGACGTTCGTGGGGAGGAACGCGTGACAAGCCTAAGAACGTCTGCGTAGGAGGCTAGTCATGTTCGTACCCTAGGCTTAAAGTGAACTAATAGAAAACTAGGTTTGCTTAAATAACATAAAGAATAAGTGAGACATCGATGCAGTCATCTAAGTAGTTAATCGTGAATGATAAAGTATATCAAAGTTAAGGACGTTCGCCCCTATCGCTACCGCGCATTTCTACTGCGCGCGTTATTCATTAGGCACGCGCGTGCCACGTCATGTATTTCAAGCGCGCACACCGAGTCGAAACTCAACAAAATATAGAGCTGATGACCCTTGTTGGGAGACCCCCACTTTTTTTTGGCAGATCACTTCCTTTTCTGATTCTTTTCATTATACGAAAGAAAAGCAAAAAACATCAAAAAAGATCTGTACGTGGGAAGTTTTAATTATTTCTCATATACTATTCAAATGGATACAGGTGTGCTTAACTTAGAAGTTACATTTTTTTAAGGCTAATTCTACCTGATTAAATCACATATGTAGCAAAGATATATCAAATAGGCCTATATATGCTATGTTAAACACACATAACTTAGATATGATTCTTCAACTTAAGCATATGCCGATAGTAATGAATCCGGCCAGAATGGCCTCGAGTGACTGGAAATCCTAGAAATGCTACGTTTTGTAACACGCCTTATCTTCAAAACGAGTTCGGTGACCCCCGAGTCTTTTTTTCTAATCTTATCATTTTCTACCTGCAGTCAATGTTTGAAAAAAAATCTGTACGTGGGAAATTTTGGGCGCGAACGTCCTTAACTGCAGTTTTGA
Source organism: Catalaphyllia jardinei (assembly GCA_022496165.2). Taxonomy (NCBI): domain Eukaryota; kingdom Metazoa; phylum Cnidaria; class Anthozoa; order Scleractinia; family Caryophylliidae; genus Catalaphyllia; species Catalaphyllia jardinei. Next base: position 44,874,656 of record CM042746.1, read on the forward strand.
ACGATTCGTATCCATTTGAAAATTTAATCATTTATACTAATTAATGTCCGGTCAAATTGATAAGATGTCCGACCAAAATGAAGATTTGAAAGGACACGTCCTGTTAAAGAAGAAAAATTATTTCCGGTACTGTAGTTAGAGAATTGTTTTTTCTGCTGTCAACAGTTGTCTTTTTAACAAATGTTACGTTTTGTATGTAGACTGTTAAAATGTCAATAGTCATATACCATACAAGGAATCAATGTATAAGATCTTTTTATTGCCATATTATTACTCTATTAAAGTCCCAAACGGAACTCTATTTTTCAGCATGAGGCTTTCTGCTATTGGCTTGATTTCCGCTGCTCTCAGGAATTCGCTCCACGTTCGGCCTCTCAAGAAGCGAGTTCAGAGAAGGCGTGTGGGTTCCTTTCCTGAACAGCGGTTGGTAATCGAGCTAGCCTATCTTCCCAGAACAATTCCTCTTACATTTGTTCAGTTAGTTCGCATCCAACTTGAACTTAAAGCTTTTTTTCAGTTCTTGTCGAAGAGAAGCAGTCGAATTTAGGACTGCTCTTCTCAGCCTAAAAAAATATATTAGTTTACAGCTAACTTCGCCCATTTTGAAAAGTTCGAATTGTGTGTTTGAACGTTAATACTGTGAGGGCACCATGATGCGCGATTTCCATATACCCGTTACTTGCGTTGTCACGCAACACCTCTCCTAACATAACGGATGTGAAGAGACAAGAGACCTTAATTACAAGACGGCCATTTGGAAAACAAAAAGAATATTCGGTGCCTTAGCTGGCAAGTCGTAGTACTTACACGCACGGTGCATGTATATTTTATACTTGCTCGGTTTTGCATGTAAAATATAGCCTTGTATATTAAAACAGCTTTGCAGTTTTTTCGTCCTTGCTTTGTATTTTTATGCAATTCAGTTCAACCAAGAGAGGATAAATCGTGAGAGTTAATCCCACAGATAGGCTCATTTCCAAAGTAATCATTTTCAAGTTATATTTTGATCATGTGGCCATAGTTTCGTCCTACAAAACAGCCCTCTGTAATTGGTCGGCAGAGAAGTGATTGACAGGATGGCAATCTGCTTGATTCGCTGTTCTGTTCGGAGCGTTTGGGAAACATGATCTAATACCGAAAAGAACACTGTTGAAACTTTTGATAAAAGGCACGAATCAAGCTGCAATGTCGAAAGCGTGTTATCATTCTGTCGGTTCCGTGGATGCAGAGGATGCTTGTTCCTCGCTGGGCTTGACTGATAGTTTCAAGTGATTGTTGTACATCCAACCGTCACCATGACGATGAAAGAGCTGAAAAAGGGAAACAATCAGTGAAAACGCACACAAAAAATACCCAGGTCTTTGTCTAACATCAGCTTAGCGGCTGTTGAATAAGTAGTTGATTACAATCACAAGGGCGATTTCCTTGTAATGGTGAGCATTAACTTCAGAGTTATCTCGCCCAATCAAAAACAATAAGCATTTATCACAGCTTATTTCTATGGATACATGACACATATCTTAGCAACATCCAAGAAGAAGGTTTTCAAATTCATCCGCGATTTGTGGGTTAAACAACCGTTAATAATGTGCGCCGGAACGATTTTCATGAAGTACCATAGCCTACTGCAGAAACGTGAGAGCACTGGGGCGAGTTTCTTATATTGATTAGGTTGAAAATCTAAACATTTCAACTGAAATGTTACTGAATGAAAAACGCTACCCAACCAAGTCTGGGAGTTTTCAGCGGAAAATTGTTGAAATGGCAGCCTTGCAAAAGTTGCAAATTCCATCCAAACCCTTGGAATTTTGTGGCCTGTCCACCCTATTTTGGGTGATATTTGAAGAGCTTCCATTTTTCCTCCTCCAAATACTTATATTCATGGTAAAGACTCTCAAATTTAGTTGATCTTTTATTTGAATATTTTAGTTTTTCAAACCAACGGGAAACAACCATACTCTTTCCCAGTCCTCTCACGTTTCTGCAATGACCTATCTGACGAGTTAACATTTATTAAGCTTTATTGTTGAAGAGTAAAATCCTTTGGTAATTTTCAAAAATGTTTCAAGTTGAATAAGCGAGGAAAAAACTTACTTTTGTTTTCCACTCTGTTCCAGAATCTTTTCTTTCTCTGGCTTCTTTTCTTTGTCTTTCTTCAAGCTAAAATACGGAAACGAACAGTGTTTAGTCAACTCTTTGAGGCTTGAATGATCACTCGAAGGCAAACCTACTTCAGTTAGCAGATCAGTAAAGTAGTCTCTAACAAGTCACCAGGATCGCGTTAGGTTATTTAAACGGTTAGGCCCCGCAAATAGAGCTATTTGTCTCCCTTATATGATCATTGATGAAGTCGGAGGTTTGTTTCTATGGTCTTCAACAACGGAAGGTTTGTATTGTAACCCAGTTATTTATCACTATCATTCTAAAGGAAAAAAAAAATCTCCAAAAGATACAGTTACAGTTGAGAGACCATTAGGTCCAGTCACCCTAATCTGGACTTCACTCACCTCGTGTTTAGCTGACGTGGCTGATTCGATATCATCAGTCTTAAGCGCATGCGTAACTTTCTGCCATAACATACGGGACTCAAACTCTTCCTGGCTTGCCTGAGGACAAACTCGCTTACGACAGACCGGAAGTATTTGCGTGTCTAGGATCCTCGGTTCTTCCTAAACAAGCCAAAGAAAAAAAATCCACTAACAGTTTCAACTGCCATAATTCGAATGTAGTTGACCTAACTTTCAGAGAAGTTTTAAGCATCATTTGCTTATAGGGGCAGACTCACCAAGACTTGTCACGAAGGTTGTTTACAACTGTTTCGGCTACTGACGAGTAGGAAAGAAGTGGTCTAAAATTTGAAAACGTCGGGTCGACGTTTTCAAGTTTGACAATGCTGCTCGGAGGAAAATCACTGAAAATCATTGATCTCTTACAGATTGAATTTATGCCTATTTGTCGTTTAAAGGTTATTTTGTTGAGCAGCGAGTGCATCTTTATGATTCTAGCAAAGTCTGCACAAAAACTTAGAAGACCTCCCGTGATACTGTTCCTTTATCAACATGCAAATTCTTTTCTGCCATCTTTTTTCTTACGGAGGATTGTGATATATCTACAGTATTTCGACGTCACTCAGTTTAGATCAATCATGAAATTTGACCCTGCCATATTATTACGACCACCCCTAATACGGCTAAAAATGGCCCATTGGCGACCGTGTTAACGTAATTTAACTGTATAACAATTTATGTGCTGATCTCGACCCAGGGGCCCGTTTCTCGAAATTCCCAGTATTTACCTAGCCCTTAAGCTGTTTTGTTTTCCATCCCAGATGGGAGTTTCAAAAGTTTTGAAAATATACGGTACAGTTATCAGCTAAAGAAACAAATGGACTTCATTACAGTCAGAACACCTCTACTTTTCTCGAGACTTTGATTTCAAAATATGATTTCGGGCCCGTTAAGTTACCGGGAGTTTCGAGAAACGGGCCCCTGCAGGTCATATTTAGAAATACACCTTATTTGAGAACATAAGAACATGAGAACATGCCACATTTAGCTATAGGGCATTTCAAACGGCCATTTTGTTTTCTCGCGGGTTTCTTTCGCATCACGCTGGACGGACTAAGCGAAAGAGGGAGTACTCGTAGTCTTCTTCAAACGATGTTTGCTATCTACTTTGAAAGTTCCCCTCGCTTCTGCTACTGTTCTGTATGACACAGCTACCATCAAATTACTGCATACATGTATAAATGTTCATCAATGCATGCCACTGTGGAGATGAAATCTCCCTCTAATTCAAATGACAATAATTTCTACTTGTCGATCTGATTGTCGACTCTCAATAATTACCTAATAAAATTTATCAAAAACAAAGAGAAATTAGAGACTGATCAAACAGACCTGATGGCTCGTGAAGCTGAGCTCTATCTTTCCATTCCACTCGCCATTCACTTTACAGATTACTCGTCCAGTAGACGTGTTCTTTACCTCACCCGTGACTCGATGAAGTTTCCCGCCATAAAACGGCTTCGTGTGAAACGTCACCGACGCGTTGTAACCAGTTTTTGCGCACGTGATGTGAACCTTTCCTCCTAACTCCACCCAGGGAAAGGTTAAAATTGACCTGAAAGTTGAAATAAATGACGTCATAGATATTTTCTGGGATTTCTTGACATAACCCAATTTAGTAATATCATGCAATTAACTTTCGCAGTTCGAGTAGGCATACTATGGGCGAGCAGGAATCAAAAAAGACAAGATCGTGATGCCGTCATTCATTTTTCTTACCGAGATAGGAATACACGGTAATGCCAGAGAGCCATCGCCAGAACGCCGCGCGGTTTGTTCAGTACCACACCCAGATTCACAGTTAGCAGTGTCTACTGTTCTGATATTTTGGGATATAAAGTCACTAATCTGATATCGTGACGATATCATGCTCACTTCGCCGAATTTGGCACGGTAAATACTTAACCGTATCTTAGCATAACAGGCTCGATTGGTCTTGCCATCGGTATTTTGACGCCAATACTTCTCGCCAAGATACGGACCATGGCTCGATCAACCTGATTTACCGCCAAAGCGTACCAAAATGGTACGATCATTAAGTATAAAAATCTACAGTTTAGGAATATTAGATCGATCATCTAGAATAAGAATCCAGACTCAACATACCTGCAGTAGGTGCTAGGAAACGTTATCACATAATCTTCGTTGTGCTCTAACAGAGAAATAACACCTACCCAGATACAACAAACACGTCAGTACTTAAAATAAAAACAACAACAGCAAATCTGTCTGACACCAAACAGTTGTAGATATTTCAAAAAAAATATATCAAATGATTTTTAAAATGTTTTACACTGAGGCGGCTCTTCCATCCTTTCTTAATCTTTTACCTCTTCCCCAAAATCCATGTTCTATTTTGAATTTTTTTACCCAAGTTATCTGTATATCATGACGCATTTAGCAATATAATAAGGAAACTAATGCGATAATCGGCCGAGATACTGTCCTTTTAAAAATCTTTTACTTGCCACAGTTTGGGCAAATTTCATACTTTTTTCAAGACGGTAACTATACAATTATGCTTTTAAACCTTTTTTCAGGGCAGACGTTTTCCACAACATCTCTAAATTTCCAGATAAAGTTTAACACTTTACCCCTTAAGGCAAATAACGACACTGCCAGTGTACGATATACCATTTGAAGGTCGCTGAGCAGCTTTTTTAACGAAGGAGGTAGACATTTTGAGAGAAAATGTAAAACTGAACGACTTCAAAAATGTATCAACCTTCTACTATATTAGGTATACCCCAAAAGCCGGTGTGACTTGTAAAGCGGCTCTTAGTCTATAGCTTCATATGAAACAGGTCTTGCATTCCATTTGCATCTCAAAAAAATGTGGGGGTGGTCAACCATGTCTTTGATAGGACAGGGTCAATGAGCAGACCTTCACAAGAGAATTTTTGTGACAAAAATACATAGAAATCTATCAAATATTCACAAATTTATGATGTTGTGTGCCAAATGGCACTCTTAGGAAGTAAAGGGTTAAGAAAGTAAATGGTAACAATGCTGCACTGCATATCTATAGCAAGTTGATGATATTTTGTTATTCTCATCACCTGTCCATTTGACGATGTGCTACATATTGTATAGAGAAAATAACTGTTGATCTAGCCTCTTACCTACTCCTTGATTCACCACACCTATAGACATGCCGTAGAACTTTGACTTCGTCCAAATGTGCGCATTAAAGCAGAGTTTCTTACTTGGGCACTCGGCGTAAAATCCAGAGACTGCAAAAGAAAAAAAATAAATAAAAATAAAACTCGAATTAACTCGGAGAACCTTGGCAATTTGGATATAATAAACTCTAAGATGACGACGGCTTTTGGCGAAATAAGACCGAAGAAATCTCAAGGAGGTTGGAGAATAAGCGAATAAACTTTTGTTTTCCTTTTCCAAGTCTCAAAGCAAAGTTTCTACGTTCGCCTGTTGATAATTTTTCTGACGACGCAAAAATCAAACTATGATAATGTAGGCCAATTGTGAAATAATATAACAAACTCGACATTAAAGATCGTGATTGACTGAGCACAATGCCACACATCAAGAGAGTTGAAAATACGACGCGTAGTACTCTGGAAATGAGGTCACACACTGTCTCGAGTGTCTCATATATCTTCTCAATGAAAACTAAAACTAAAGAGAAAACGGAGAAACAAGTCGTAAAAATGCACGCTATTTAAGATCAGATGCCCAAAAACATTACGATCATGAAATATTTAATAGGTATGGCAATCCGTTTCCTACTCAAAACAAAGTCGTTCAAAATGCTACCTTATGAGTACCTAAGATGTTCAGCTGGTACCTGAGTGATACTCTTAACTGCTATAAGTTATCAACCTCTCAGTCTAAACACCTACTCACTCGGAGGATGATGGGATACTTGTTCTGCGACGAATGTTATTTTCCCGTCATCCGTAGCAGTCGTAGTGTGGTCGATAACGCTGTTAGCAGAGGGGAGCTTGGGATTGGACGTGCGTGGCACTTTCCACGAACAATGAAATGTCTCTCCTAATATAGGGTTGTAAGGTTTCTTCGCTAGGGCGCCCTAAAAACAAAATCAACATTATCGTCTCAAATTTTACATTCGAAAAAAATATGTTGTCACTGGCTAAAAATGTTATTTCAGCCTTCTTGAGCTAAAAATTTGAATAATCAAGGGCGACCCTGATGTTATAGAAATAAAAAGAAAGTGCTTTCTTATTTAGTCATATAGAGGTTTTGCAGGGCAGCCATGTTGCATGGCAGGAACAATAGATTCTTTTTCCTATGGGAAAAAATGACTTCTTTCTCATGCAAAATATTTTCATTGTTCCTGCAATGCAACATGTCCGCCGTGCAAAACCTCTATAGTGAAAACCTCTCCGGCCTAACGTGGGGGAGGCTCACCGTAAAGTGCAAACAGAACATGTATTCTAAATAAAATAATAATAAAAATAAATCACTTTATTTAAGTGTCAAAGCCTTAACCACTACTATGCTAATTGAGAAAACAAATATTGTAAATTGAACGGAACCTTCTTAAAAATTCCAACTGGCAGGAGGTAGATCAGTTGGCTATTTGCAAATTGAACCTGGGACGGCCAAACACAAACCCATCTAGTGGCAGGAAGGAGGATTTGAACTCGGAAACTCCGGATTACAAATCCAGCGCCCCAACCACCAGGCCACGCTGCCTTCTCTGAACAACGAAGACTGTAAAGGCCTTTCTATTGGACAACGAGTTTGAGATTGAGTACGAATACGATTTTCACATTTCAAGAGTCCTTGCTCTTCTTGTTGGGATGAGATGAGATGGGTATGGTAGGTGATAATGTGAAGAAAGAAAGCTAAAATTGAACAGTGTCGCCTATACTCCAGCCCGTAATCATAGTCAAATCTTACTGATTCCCCTACTAGTGTAGAAGTAGAATAATGAACGGTTTCGACGTCTCACCTTTCTTCCAGCATGGAAAGAAGTCAAGTAGAATTCTAAAACAGCTAATATTCTATCTTCTGCTGTGAGTCCATCAGGAATTCTGAACAAACAATACAAAGGTGTCAGCTGAAACTATCAACAAGATGTCGATAATGAAATAATTTGAACTTCTCTCAGATGAACAACAGTTTAAAATGGAACACAACATTAACCAGAACAAGGTAACAAGCAAGTTAATTACGCTACTGGCCGTTTTCACACTAGAGGACGAACAAATCGTCTAGACGGACAAATCGTCTCAGACGAACAAATCGTCTGATGTGAAAACGGAACGAACGAATTTTTCGACGAACAAATCGTCTGATATTTGGCCGTCTGGAAAGACGATTTTTCCCAGACTATTTGTCCGTCGAGACGAACAAGTCGACGACAGTACGACATAAATTCACATCAGACGGACAAATGCCAGACGATTTGTTCGTCCTCTAGTGTGAAAACGGCCATTGAGAAGATAAAGACCACCTGTGTGACACTTACCTAACAAACAGATCAGGGTGAGCAAAAAAATCCGCAAACATCTCCAACAACGACCGAGGCTCAAGAATAAACGTTGGTAAGACAACCTGGAGAAAGAAAAGAAAAGTAAAGAAAAGAAAAGTAAAGACAAGATGGTAAAGCAGTTATAGCTGGTACAGCAATAGGGAGTTTAACCTTGGTTTTCACTACGACATCAGCAAGGAGCATGAACAGAACAGTTATGAGGAAGTCCACAACACAAAAATAAGCACGAGCACAACAAAAATCAACGTTATTACTATGCTTGTTCTTGTACTTGTACTTGTGCTGATGTCGAGAGAGAAAGCGCTGCTGTAGGCATAAGCATAAGTGAACATCCGCCACCTTGTTTTACGGTATCGGGGAGGTATGGAGCCAAATATAAGGCGATTGTCCAGGTTGTACGCAAGCCTACGTGCTATTCTTGTAGTTGTGAAAGCCAAGCACTGAACTCATTTTAATGTCAATAACGACGTTATACAAAGGATAAATCAGTATCCCGTGAATAGCGTGCTAGTTTGTTTTGTAA
>CM042746.1:44891543-44903700 GCA_022496165.2 Catalaphyllia jardinei
ACTTAATTCAATTCAATTCTAGAAAGCTTAGAAATAGAGATGTACATGTACTTGTTTAAACTCGCCGTGGTCCAAGAGTATCAAACTTTCTCTAAGATAGCGGGAGTTCCTTGGCTTGCCACCCGTGCAGGGAGTAACTTGAAGATTGCGTGACGAGTGTAGCCTTACAGAATTTCTATGTCGCGATTTTAAAGCTCATTTTCAACCAAAGGGAAAAAAGTACCATGTAAACACTTTGAGCCGATTTGGACTGTTCAGACAATTTCTAACATGGCGCCGACGGAAATTACTTTAAAAAGTTGTTGATTCGTGCCTCATGAAACGCTTTTAGTTGGAGATCAACAAGTGGTCATTTTCAGAAAGAAAACCAGCGTTGATTTCGGGAAAATCAGTTATTTCAATAATCTAGCCAATCGAATCTTGAGTCTACAGAGCCACGTTTTTCTTGCGCCAAGGCCCCGCCGGAGAAAAGGGACAGAGGGCTCTGGGGACGAGAATGGAAGTGACTGACATAGTCTGAACTGACTGACATGGTCTGTGGACGGGGATACGCCTTTCGTTCCAATTTTTCTCGTTCACTTTTCTTCTGTTCATTCCCAGTCTGTCCTGTTCTGCAGCGGAGCTGCCAGGGGGTGAGAAGGGGAGGGTGAGGTATTTTGTACTCCTGTTCTCGAAGGCAGCAAGTATTTGTTATGATAATTTGATATCAAGCACACAAGAGCGTACTGGACCAAACAAGGGGAAGAGATATTTGGAAATGAGGTCCAACATTGTCATGGTTTTGGTTTTCTTTGTTTAAACTTGATGAATTATTAATTAATGAGTTCCAGAACAAAAAGTCAAACACAGATACCTGAAACTTCAGTTTGATATTCAGCAGCCTACAGAGGTGAAACGAAAAACAAACAAAGCTATCAGCTGCTAAAATATTCGCTTACTTAGAGTGATTAACTAGAAGACTACTTTCTTCCAAACAAGGACACTACACTACAAAGAAATTCATTAACTATGGAAAACTGATGTTCTACCACATTTTCACTAAAGTAACGTTATGTAAGCCATATTTTCAGCTTACAAGATGAATGAATTGAAGAAAGTATAACTGTTTCGAACTTAGCCTGTCGTGAGCAAAACTGGAATCTCGTCGAAACATATTAATTATTTCTACGTTGGAAACATGAATCAAAGAAATGTTCTTACAACCTGATTAACAACAGAGAGGTCAATTCATTTTAATATTACATTTCATTGATTGTAATTTCAAAAACATTCTCCAAAATCATGCTGGGACAAACGTATAAAGCAAACATTTTATCAGTTCTCTCACAAATGCATGTACAGGTAGTTCATGACTTAAGAAATTTAGACCATCCTAACTTAACTGTTTCACTTCATAAAATTGCTTTTCAGAACAATGCTCCTAACAAAACTCCACAGCACTAACATAAGATAAAATACTTCTGATCAACATAATTCTGTACGTGTAAATCTTATACATAGATAGTACTGTATTAAGTTTATTTAGTTCAACAAAAACCCTACCTGCCCTTGAAGGATTGAAAAACAGTGGTGAAGAGTACCAAGGGCAGACTGAAACAAAAATATTTAATACATACTATTAAGTTTAACATGGAAAATTTTATCCATGTCAACTAGGATAAACTATGACCCAATGAGAACTCAAGGCAAAGCTTGAAAAGTAACCAAGAAAAAGTAAATAATTATATACATGTACGTCCATTCCACAAGTGCCAGTTCAGTCTAAGACAACCACATTTAGTTAATCACGACTGCAAAAGTTTTATAGTTTTTAACTTAATAATTGATTTAGCCCTAATTACCTGTGCAGTTGCTTTTAAAATAAGTATGTCCTGCAAATAACAAAAATACATACTCATGTTATACAGTATTTTGCACTTTAAATAGAATTATTCAATAAGTATCATTATACCTGTAATAGATTAATACAGATTTAACACATTTTATTTCATTGATTTACAAAGCTTACATTATCCAATGGAAAAAGTGACTCTTCACCAGTTGGCTCCACCTGCAACAAATACACTATGATTACGCACAATTTAACAAGAACAGGCTGAACCAGAAAACAAAACATTTTACATAGCATATGTGAACAAGCAGTCCACTGATAGGGGTGGACAAAAACAGCTAGCAAACCACAAAAATCAGCATCTACTGTACTTCACAATCTCAACCGGATACTCTCCTTGGCTATTTGCCTGTGTGATTCAAGCAGTTCAGGGTTTAGCCCATGCCAGGGCACGACACTTTACTCTCCTAGTGCCTCTCTAGACCCAGGTGTAGACATTGGGCACCAGTGATATTAATGCTGGGGGTTAAACCCTGCAGTGGACTAGCATCTCACCCAGGGAAGAGTAGAAACGCTATTAGTCGCTTCATGCAACAGAAACCGGAATAAGCACCGGCACCATGGGCCACTCCGGCTCATATGTGGACTTGAACATTTTTACAAAAGATGGCAAAATCAGTCACTACAGAATAAGTTGCCCAATGACTAAAAAACTTTGAGACTACCCTGCTGTTCTTTTAGTTTTTGATCTCCACAAAGAAAGAGGAAGCTTTCAGAGAGAGCTTAATTGGGCTCAGTAGAACATGGCACAGAATCATGGAGGCTGAAATACATGTTAGGGTGGCTGCCTTTAAGTACAGCTGTAAGGTTGCCTGTCAGAATGAACTGACAGTCCACAACAGACCTGTAGCCAGTTGCGGGGAGACTGTGGAGAACCAATGTACTGCATGACCATTTTGAAGAATGTATAAACTGATTCAGGCAACCAAGACTTACAGAAGGTGAAGGTTACAAAATAAGTAAAATATTATGCTTCAGTCACTTACTGGGTTTAACCCTGCAATGTTCTGTAGGACACCACACATCCCCTCTCCCCCCCCACCCCCACCACCACTACCTTTCCCCAACCCAACCCCTGCAATAATGCCTACTGGAGCTCAAACCCAGACCTTTCACCCCAGAGTCAAGCAAACTAATCACTACATGTAGGTAAGAATGCCTCCTGTAATAAATACTTAATACACACTGGTCGATCCCAAACTGAAGTTGTCATGTACTTAAAACTGTACTCAAAGAGAAAACATCACACAATAATTTTACCTCCAACTGATCAATAAAAACCATTTGTTGATCTTCTATTCTGTACAATTCATCTCTGATCTGGGACAGTCCTGCTGTGATTTTCTCAGGTAAATGGAAGGTTTTAGGAGCTAATTTAGGGGAGTCGGTGTTGATTTTGCCCGCTGCTACCACAGTAGAGGGGCCAGTTGATGAGGCAGCTGTTGCTGGGTGCTTCACAGTGCTAGTTGAATGAATGGGTGCTGCAGCAAACCCAGGTGTGGTGTATAACGGTGGGGCAGCCTAAGAAGAGATTCAAAGAACTGTTCAAGGACAGCTTGAGTTTTAAGTTGAAAAACATATTGCCTTGCTGAGTGAACATTGATAGAACTTGAAGCACTTCCATTTAAACAGCTGACTTGACTTAATGTGCAATCATATGACAAACCTTATTTACAAGACTAGTCATATGATAACTAGTATTAAATTACAACTACATATGTACATGTAAAGCCTAAACCAGCACCTGAGCAATGCTTGATGTATGAAACTCGGCCACACTTCTCAGTTTGTTTATCCAGTCCTGTCTTTCTTTAGCATCACTGGCTGAAAATAAACAACATAAAGCAATTTTTTGCCAGTATACTAGTCCTCTCATATAATTTATCATAATTAAAATTAGAATGGTGGCATAACAATAAGCACCAGCATTTCATCCAGGAGGAAGTAGAAATACACTCAATATTATTGTTAAACCAGGATAAGCATCTGACCAGCTATATGAGCTTTAACAAGCCTGGACAAATTTATATCCTTACTCGGTAGAGGCGTGACTACATGACATGTAGGTCTGTCACAGCTAATTAACAGAATATGGCACAGATGATCTGGACAGTTGTATGTTTACCTCAGTTGTATATTTACCTCTAAGTTTAAAAATATCACCATTGGCTGCACTAACAGTAAAAGTGAATGAGTCTTCATCACTGGGAGCAATCATACTTCCCTATTGAAGAAAATACAGCATGAAGTCCCACAGGCATTACAGCACAAAATTCAAAGATTTTGTTTCCTTTCAAGAAATTTAACTTAAAGTTCAAAGATCTACTGTAATAGCCCTTTTCACAGTTAATTTTCTCATTTGCATTACAATGTCATCCTAAGTGGATGTATGCGAGGCAATTTTGGGCTGAAACTACAAAAAAGCCCAAAATTGCCTCGCATACATGCTAGATTTTATCATAATGCAAAGGAGCAAAGTTACCCGTGGAAAGGGCTTCTGAGCAACATTGATATGACAAGGTGCACCAAGGGACTTGTTCACATCTGAACTAAAACCCATTTTCATTTGAATGGATTTGTATTTGGCAAACTTTTAATATTAAGGCAAAACACAGATCTAGTACACATTACAAGTAATGTCACTAATCTCAGCACTGTTTGCTAGGAAAGAAAGAAGCCTCCATCAGTTGTTTCCCAAGACATGCTAAATACATTGTAAACAAACCTTGTCTGACCATTTCAGGGTAGAAACCACAAGTTTAAATTTAAAGATGGAGGTGTCAGTACAAGGACTGACAGGAAGAGTGCTACAAGATGTCAAACAGTTTCTCAATGAGGGTCAAAAACAGTCTTTGAACGTCCAGTTACACATCTACAATGTAGGCATCCGGTGGTTACTCACTTTTTAGAGCCCCTTTGATAAGCCTAGGTGCCTTTGGGACAAACAATGGTACATAAGAAAAGATATAAAGATTTGCTGGATTGAAAGTTTTTGTAGCATAATAGTCGTCACAATCACGACTGCAGAAATAACCTTCCGTGCATCATATCCCATCTGCACACCTCTGACCCCCCTCTCTTCACCAGCCACCCCCACCACTACTAATAGGGTAGGTGTCACCTTGATACAGTCCTTACAAAAAGCATTGTCCAAATCCTTCACTTTTCCCCTGGATTTCTTGCGAGAGTTTCACAAAAACAGTGATTCTAAAGACACTTACTCCAAGATAAACTGATCCTCGAGGACCCAGCTTCATCTTCTCTTTGTCCTGCATACAAAAAGATTTATTAAAACAAAACTGATCGCAATAACATCTCAACATACATTTTGCTATGATTTTGTAATAGTTTATGACCTCCTTTATTTACTGATTTATTCTCTTCACATGGCTGTTTGACAGCGTATTGACACTGCAGTCAGAAATGAGATCTTGATCATTAATTCTTACCACATAGTATTCCAACAACCCAGAATCAGGATCTAGGGTGAACCACCTAAACTGCCAACCCTTCATAAGATTAGTCCACTTGCTAAGTTGTCCCTCTGTTGGTTTCCTGAGTTAAAATGAATCATTTTACAATGATAAAAGAGAAGTATACTTTATATACTTTACATGATTGTAAAAAAAAAATGTAAATGTAATTTGTTTACCCACAGAACACCAAGGAGTTCACAAGAACTCGTTCAGAAATGTCCATGCATTCCAGGATTGAGTTGGAAAGAGTACCCGGAGAAAAACCTCTCTGAGCAGAGAAGAGAACCAACAACAAACTCAACCCACATATGATGCTGGGTCCGGGAATTGAGTTGATTAGCCATGGTGTTCAAAGATAAAAGATTGCAATGATTAGAATAATAATCAATTAATAATAATAATAATAATAATAATAATAGCAATAATAATAGTAATATTGTAGTAGTATTGTAGTAGTATTGTTTACAATGTATCATTCATCCCTTCTATAAATTTGACCAGTATAACTTGTTTTCATTGTCATGTCACAGGAAAAGCAATTTAATCGAAACCACTGCAATTCTGGAGCCTTATCTCAGGACACAACATGTGGATAATTTCAATAGTTGACAAACATTGAAAATACAAAAAACTGATTAATGGCAGGATTTTATACCCAGTATTACTGAGTATTGAAATTACCTGTCACTGACATTGACTGACATTGTTTTGCATCTGAACAAGGCTAGATCTGGCAAGATTCACTCCATATATGCAGGCTCATATTTTCTGATAATGAGCTATCTTAATTTGCTGTAGTTTTACTGTCATGCACAGGTTGCAGACCCTGACTGGTGCAATAACCACAGGCACAAGGAGAAGCAAGGGATATACAAACCTGCAAATGTAGTGAACCTAGCAGAAAGGGAGGATAGTCATGGCAACTTGCATTTGTCAGCTGTTGAACTGGTTAAAAGACTGATGAAAATAAATTGGCCATACTTTATTGGCCATGATTTTCCCACATCCTAGTCATAACCGTCACCCTTTAGATTACTAAGGGTCTCTCATCTTTCTGATCATTTCTCGAGGTAATTCAAACATTCGATCTGTAATAAAGAACAGACCACTTGGTTGTTCAGTTTTTTATTGAACATTATTGTGATACGGATTTACTTTAGGGCTGTTTACATAATTTGGTTACTTGAATTTCGTGGCCGATTGAAAAATGTGACAGCACTTTTGTCGATAAAATCAATAATCAGTTGAAAATCTTGTGATTGTCGACTGTTACGACAAATCAAACTTGTCGATTGACAGTTATCGACAAATTTCGAGTACCATCGACTTCTCGACTACGTTTTCGATGATCGATTCTTGATCGAACGTACATTACATGTACGTAATGCTTACCTAAATTTATCTCCATCCTGTTGGTCAAGAACCTACAATTAAGATATGAAAATAATTACAGGGGATACGAAAACGCAAACAAGTTCTCTTACTACAGAAACAAAATCCTAAGTATCAACTTTTATCAGACAAGCAGAGCCAAAGGAATCGATCAACGAAATTTAAACACGTGATCATTGATTACCACGGGAAAACGTGAAATACATACAAAGATTCCCAGCTTTTTCAATGTTTACCTTGGCTTTTTGCATAACACCAAGAATAACGGTCTTTTCTTCTTCTGAGAACTGGCTGAGGTCGATATCTAGGTCGGCAAAGTAAGGGTCCTTTAGAATATCTTCAGCGACCGCCATTTTGGCTGGTGCTGTATTATGGATACCTCGTTTTCGTGTTTACTTTGGTCTGCTTTCCTGGGTAGTGAAGGGTGCTGTGAAGGGAGCCACGATTGGTGGTGTTCTCACGCAGTCACGCCATTCTAACGAATCACAAAATGAGTGTGACTCACTGCGTGTCACTACGCGGGGAAAAAATTCTCACAAAAAAGGCCTTTCAATGGAGAATTTTCACGAATACTTTTAGCTAGGAAGATATAATGTAGCTTTTTTATCCTCGATAAGAGTAACTTGCATCTGGCAAACTTGTAGAATTCATCGGAAGAAACCTTTATTTACACTGACATTTGCCGCGCACTTGATGTGCAGGAGCAAGGTACAATCCCCGCCAAAAGTAGTTGGGCCACTTAAGTTGTATCACGTATATCCAATCCTGCCAAGAGACCATGAAAATATCGCTTTCTTTCCAACCAAGAGGGAAAAACTCACATGATTATCAACATTGAAAGTGACGAGGGGAGAACTTGCTTCGTGTCGCAACCCTTTTGTCTGGGATTGTATTTCCCGAGCACTTGCACTAGTGATAAGACGATAGGTGGAGTAAAAAAAAGACTTGATACCAATACAGGCTCATTGGTCACCATTGTTGGATTGTTATTTTTAATATGCATGATACTGAATTACAGTTAACTATAAGCCTTCTTAAAATCACTAAACGGCCTGTAGCTTAATCAGCTGCTTTCTCTTAGGTTCCCACCACTGCCTCAATCCAGATGAATAGTTTGTAAAGACTTGTTTACGAAGCCTACTGCAGTCAACTTTTCAGTGTTGTAACCTACTCTCTCAAAGCAGTTTTATATATCTGACTACTCTGAACGTTTTCGCTATTGATCGTTATTGATTGACTGATTGATTGATTGATTGACTTATTGATTGATTGATTGATTCATGATATCCACCGAAATTGACAGCGCCTATCGCCGATCTTGCTGCAGATTAGAAACAATCCATCATCAGTGCAGTTGTTATTTACTCCTAGGTACAAATTATTGTTATCAGGAAGAGTGTGCTTATAAGACGTATAACGACTATAGGGTGATTGCCGTTCCTCATCAAACAGGAAAGCATCAGCAGTTGTAGAGTTGCATCGCTCATTCTGCGAAAGCAATTGAAAAAAGCAATAATCAATAAAAAGAAATAATATACAAACTGTGGTTATAAACATGACCGAACAACACGTGTTGTAATAAAAAATTGATTCAATGACCTGAAGTTTCGTATGCCTCAACATACATCCTCAGAAGTGACGGTTGGATAGGCTAGTAACTGTCACTTCTGAGGATTTATGTTGGTCACTTCTGAATTAAGGAGTTAATCAAAGTTTAATCAAAGCAGTCCCTTACAATATGGGTTATTTTGTCATGTTTGTTACCACAGGTTGAATAATCAATAAAACGTTCCGCTCAGAACAAACTCTTATTCAGTGGGTGGATAAACAGATTTTTACTTGTTACCGGTGGGGATACTTCCAGAAAAATTGCATGGCTTAGTAATGTCAGTGCGGCCCGCTCCCCAAATCCCTTACCCTATGACCAAAATCATAGTTTTCCACACTCTTTTAAGACCTGACATCTTTACCCTGTTTCAGGCTAATGTAACAGGCATTGTCAAGGGCTTTTGTTGATGTTCTTATCGAAATTAATGAAAAAGTAACTTCTTCTAAAAAAAGCATACCAAATTCCACTCAAGACTAGAGTGAAAAACCATACCCTATTTGATACGTACCACACGGCGGGCATTTGAAAACACCAGGGAAATGTAACAAAATCGTTTCGTTCGCATGAAGAACGTCGACAAACTCAGGGAGTAGTGGCAGGAAAGAAATCATCCATCTGTCCAAATTTCAACTTTATAGTGTATGTCCAATAAATTCAACCGTGTTACGGCCCGGTATGGCCCTCAATAGAACTAATATCAGACAAAAATATGCATAAACAAAACTGCCAATAGACCCTTAAACTCACCATAAAAGTGACTCCGTCCTGTCAATGACTTTCAGCACGTAGTAGCGTGTTTTGTTGGCGCCTTGTTTATCAGTGTATTGGATGCATTTCTTTCCTCTGGTTTCCTCAACCGTAAATTCTTTTAAATACAAAATACACTATTAGGGAACATTTCTAGAAATAATTTCAGTTCAAATACTATTAAAGGAGCTGTGTCACGGTTAAACTGTTTGAAAAATTTAGCCTAAATTTTTTAATTTCGTTGTTTCAGTGTAATCCGTGCCAATCTTCGTCATCCTTAACCATCCTTGTTCCCCGGCTTATGGTTTATTATTATCTCTTTAGTGTTTTCCTATCTTTCTAAAGTATTATTTTCAGGTTTCCTTCAATTCAAAGGTATTTTTGTCGATGGTCAAATTAACTTAAAATGCCTACCGCGACGTAGCCCCTCACTCAATCACACGCGATTAAACAATACGGGCAAGACACTCTATGTCAACACGGTAAAACATTCGTTAGCTAAACATACAAATATGTTATAAACATAATTAAATAAAAATGCTGCTTTCCACGAATGCCGTGCCGGCTACGCATCTCTTTTCACTAGGCAAAAAGACTGCCTCAGGGACTCTGCTTCGCGATCAAGTCACAAGTAAGCTGACTGTTCCAAAGAATGGTGCCACTATAGCTTAAGTTATTTTTATATTAGTTTGTGCGCGGAAATGGAACATTTGGTTTCTTCTATATCAGAACTTAATGATCAACTCGAAAATTTGGGACCTAACACTAGTGTAGTTTTTACTGAGACTTACTAGTTGTTGTTGCACTTTGCCTGGGTTGTAACTCCATCAAAGTGAATCTGTAAAAGATTACCTTAACAGTCGTCATCTTCTTCTCTTAAAAGTGACTGGAGGCTCCGAATAGCTGTTGTTTTCACAGGAACCAGTAATTGCAGCCTACAAAGAGATGAAGAAATCATACAGTTAGACCACGATAATTCTGAGTCCCACTATTTCGAACCGCTATTTTTCGTTTCTCCCGAGAGAACAGCGTGGTCATTGGCTTAAACTGGGTCGTTAAAATTTCACATGAATTAAAAACCTTTAATGTCCTCATCATAATTTTTTGGGGCCGTAATCCATTGACTCCTTAAACTCCCAAACCTCTTTCCGAAACTATCTTTCGGAAACTGTGTCAATCTGGCATTTCCTTCGAGAGCAGCAAACATCATTGTAGAGGGCGTTTTCAAATTTATGATAAAAAAGCAACATACCCTGATCAAAAATAAAGAGAACGCTTAACAAAAAAAGAGAGAACCTTAACGAGGGCAAACACCAAACACAAGACCTTTTACAGTTAAACTCTCAGAATCATGAAATCAAAGATTGCAGTAACCTTAATGCATGGTAACATTTCTTACCAGAAAAGTATATGTGAAATCCATTGCTCTCTGTGCAACTATTTCTCTCAGATGAATAACTATGAATTGTTTCAGAGTTAGGGCTTTCTTTTATACTCATGGTTCATTTAAAGTTATTTGCAACATATAATTCATCAAAAATGAAAGGAATTTGTTCCACCGAGCAAGCATGACATACTGATATCAGATATTTTTGTTTTATCTGTGGTCAGTTGGGTTCGGGTGGGTCAAGGTGCTTGGGTGGGCTAAGTTGTATGAGAAGAACGGATTACAATAGGAAAAAGAATCAGAACTTGGGGTTTTCTGCAGACCGGTCAGACAGGAGCTGCGACTTCCTTCTCATTCTTTAATCCTTATATCATCTTTAAAATATAGATGTTTACTTTGTCCGAGTTTTCTCCTGTTGGCGAAGCTGCTCAGCCAAGAGCTGCGGGTTTATTATCTCCTTTAGCTTAGGTCCTTAAGTAAATTAACTTCTATGATTTCTACTTCCGCAAAGTGCTCTTTATTTTTTCATTGCAGACGGTCAGGCAAGGGCTACGGTTCCACGCTTGTCTGTTAAGACTTGAGGCATAACATAAGGACTAAGTTTCATGTTATTCGACTTATTCTCTGCTTTTGTGTGGATGGGGCTGCCACCTCCAGTGGCGAGTGGCGCACGGCATCTTTTTCACCTCACCTCAGTGAAAAATGGAAATCCGTAGATTTACGTGTTGCCACAATCAGGCGTCCTGGATGAATTAAACGTACCACGCGTGTGACCATATTCGTATCAATTCATGTGTTTTATTTTATCGCGCATTCTTTAGCCAATTAGTGCGTTTTCAAGCAGAATTAGCGATCTTTAGAGTCATGTATCAATATAAAATCGTTTTCTACTTTCAAAATCTAACAATTCATACAACCAGTGTTTCAAGGGAAGCGGATGAAAAATTAGCAACTTGCAGTTGCCTTAGCCACGACTAAAAGCAATATTCTGAACTGGTCTCGTAGTTTGAAAATTTAAGTAGTTAGTACACAGGCTCCCCAAGCTCAAAATACGTGGTGTATGCGATAGCTTGTGTATATAGAAAATTGTATGGGAAAATCACCGATCTTAAAAAAAATTGTGTAAATGACTATCTCATTTGAAATAAAGTTTTCCTACCTCAAATGTGTGACGAACTTGTCTCTTGTGCCGATTTTAGAGCCATTCTGACGCCTTTTAGAGAAGTTATTTGAAACCGTTTCCCCTCCTTCTAAAAAAATGGAAAGGCTGACCACTCTATTCTTCGCTGGCCAGACGTCGCTCCACAAATCGCTTTCTCCCCAAAAGGAAAAGTCCCGAATCGCAATAAAAACAACAGTTCCATAAAGCCCAATAAATTTCACTCCAAATACGTGTGCTTCGGCGGCCGAAAGACTCGTGAAGAACGAAAAATTTGAACTGCGGTTATAGATGCAAGTGAAGTATGATCCTCGCAGTAAATTTTCCAATTTAAGCAATTGGAAAGAAGAAGCCTGAAAAAAATCAGGGCTTCAATATGAATTATTTCATTTACACTTTACATCATTTCACTCTTTACGGGAGATATGGACTCATTAAATTGACCTTGCTCCCAATGTGTGGCTTCATAGCTCAGTTGGTAGAGCATCGCACCGGT
>CM042746.1:44903710-44918171 GCA_022496165.2 Catalaphyllia jardinei
CATACTTCACTTGCATCTATAACCGCAGTTCAAATATGAATTATTTCATATACACTTTACATAAATAAAGAAACATTACAATAAGAAGCTATTTACAGTAAACATACGCAAACGGCTTAAAATAGAATTACTGAGCCACGATGATACCGCACTGATTAAACATAACACAACATAGCTTTATTATTTCTATAGCGCAAAATACATTGCTATATGATCCAATGCGCTTTACATAATAAGAACAATAATAATAAGAATAATAACAACAATAATAACAATAATAAAAACGTTGAAATGATTATGATACTAGGTAAAACTATTGTATCAATGCTGAAATATAGGTTATAAACTATAAGCTAATGCTAGAAAGATTCGAGACGAAATTAGCATATTCGCTAATTTTCACGTAAGTCACGCAACAATTTTTTGCAACAGAGGCGTGTTATGTATCTAAACATGGCAAATTGATCTTCAATTACGCTCTTTCGTGAAAAAGAGTACATCGAACTTAAAGAGGGTCCCCCATTGAATAGGTTTGGTGGGATGCGGGATTTGGCATTTTTTGCTGTGATATTTGGGATTTGAGTTGGAAACAGGGACGGGGTGCGCGAATTACAATTACGAGCGGGAGTGAGATGTCGTTTTTTTTATGGGGTTGGGATATGGGATTCATAAGGGGAACAGAGCGGATACAGGATTTCAATGGTTGGTGATAAATTAAAATTGAGCAGCGCAAAAACCGAAAGCTGGCAGAAATGAACCTATATTGCGTATAGCTGTATCAGGTTTCAAGTAATGAATAGAACTTTTGAACGGTTCCGTATCCTGTCAGGTTCTGTCAAAAGTATCCATTATTACTAGACTACGAAAGTATCATAAGATTGTAGGTGGCCAGGGGCCTATTACCTATTACCCAGAGCCTTCATCTTTCATACTGATCCTCGAGTCAACCCTGTCCCGTGTCTTTTTGTTTTTAGAATCACCTCCCACAGGGGTTTTGGCGGGTGTTTAGCCAATCATAGGGGAGCTGTGGTCATCTATTGTTATACTTTACATGCAGGCCACATGAAAGTGTTTCAATAATGGCAGAAAGCGACAAAAGTTTATCATATGTTTAGGATATTATGCAGACGTCAGTGTGTTTTAGCAGGAAATTAAACATCTCGACATATCCTCCTACGTATACGCAGACATCATGTGGGCTCGTCAAGCAGTCAAAGATTGCGAGCCAAAGAGCCCAACCAAGCGATCAAAGATTGCAAGACGAGCCTAAAGAATATCTGCGTAGAAGACTACTGACATTAATGGCATCCAGGGCATCTTTCCATTTCCGACGTTTTCGCAGCTTGCGTCTGTAACTGACACCCCGATCCTTTCTAGTTTTTCGAATCTTTTGACCTTTTCCAAAGCGCGTGGTTTGTTTTGGCCAGGATGGCCACACCGAATGGCGGTGATAGTGATTTACCGAATGGAGTATGCAACATTATAAATTACGTCACCATATATTACGAAAAGGATGTGCAAGCGGGAATGCCCTCATTCGGAAAAAAGTTCTGAGCCTAGATGTCAAGGAAAGTGAAGAAATTGAAAGTTTTAAAAGAAACTGTCAGGTGTGTTTTATGGGCCATCTCTTGAATTTGGGAATGAGCAATCTTTTTCTTTTTCTGATACTTTGACAAAAGAAAAGAAAACAGTAAACTGTTAACTTTTAAGAGCAAGAACAGTTACAATCATTTGTGCTTACTTAGCTGCTACCCATTGAATCCCTTTGTGATCTTTTGTGCGATATCTATTTTTAAAGTTTTTCATTAATTATTAAATTAATTATTAATCCAACAAACTAATAATTAATGAAGAAAGTCTCAGAAAAGTGGGCGGGATTAGGATTTCCAGGCAAAAAAGGGCGGGATGACGGGATTGACAGGGAAAAATGAGTGGGAAAGTGGGATCTGAGAAGCCTATTGTGGACCCTCCTTAAACAGTACCATTCGCTGGAAACATGGGAAGACAGCACAGAAATGAAATCAGCAATTAAGTTGCGGTAGCTCTTTCTTTAATCAACCCGAAAACAATAATGTAGATTTTCTTGTTTAAGTTCACGGGCACTGTATAAACATTATGGTTCACCACCAGGAGCCATAATCAGGGACGGAGACCGTAAGTCTTGGGATCCGCGCGGACCCATGATATGGGACAATTGTTCTATTTTTAGAACAAATTGCGCCATAATGACGTCATATATCCGCGCTCATCCACGCACGTGTCTTGGGCTCTCGCGTGGATGTTGTCACGATGTGCGATGAAATGGTGAGAATTGCGAGATTCTCTTGCCAACTTTGCACTGCGATGGCAGGGAATATGGCAGAGAAGAAGAACCAGCGCTCTTCTATGTACTTTTATGCTCAGATTTAATGGAAAAGGTGTGTATTTCAGGGTCGAGAATTTCTTTAATTTGGCGCTGTGAATGAATAAAATCCGCTCGCCGCGGCTAGTTATACGCGTAAACTTCTGTATTTGTTTTGTAAAGAAAGTTCTGTACGAAAACTGTTTACTCCGGTATTGAGTTAATTTGTGAGTTTGCCAAACAATGCTTAATGATAACCAAAACCTGTTTTTGATAGTTTCTTATTGTTTCTGCTTGTTTGGCTAGTTTGCAAAAGTAAGAGACTGGGGAGCAATGGCGGAGTGAGACGTGTTTCTCAAGCTGCCCGCCTTTATCTCAATTGCTCTGCGGTTTTTAATGGCCGAAACTCTTGAAGAAACACCGAACAAACGGAAAACTAGAGTGTCCTCGTCAGACGAATCTTCGATATCGAACACGTTTCCAGAAACGAAAAAATCGAGAAGCAGCGAGCATGCTGTTAGTTTCCATGAAGTAAGCGAGCAAGACTCCGAAGAAGACGTTATATTATATTCCTTGAACATGACCGAAGAGTTTGGCGATACGCTTCGAAACATTTTAAAGAAACTAGACAAATTGGACAGTATTGAAAAATTAATGTACGATTTCCAAGCGACACTTTTGAAACTTGTAGGACGTGTACAAAGTTTAGAGAGCTGCCATGCCACGACAAGACGCGAATTCAATCGAAGCAGATCGCCAAGAAACTTCGCTGAGCTTAAAAAATATGAATGATGATACCAACACGAAGTTAAAAAGCCTGGAAGAGGAGAACTTTAAGCTCGGTGCCAGAATTAAAGAAGTAGAAGACCAACACCTGTATCTGGAAGCCTACTCTAGACGCGAAAATTTGAAGTTCGAAAATATTCCAGAGAACGTCGCGAGCGGAGAAGATACAGAATTCGTATTGCGTTCCTTCCTCGAAAGGGACCTTGGCTATGTTGACGCGGCCTCGGTAGAAATCCAAAGAGTCCATCGCCTCGGAAAGAAGAAAGAAGGGAAATCGCGGCCTACTCTAGCAAGATTTCTGAGATTCAAGGACTGTCAAAGTATGCTTGCTTTAGGCCCCCGATTGCGAAAAACCAATTATAGGATGTATCAAGATCTGCCCTTTGAGATTGTGGAGCGGCGAAGAGCGCAAATGGATACTTTTAAGAAAGCCAGACGAAACAACATCCCGGATTCATTTAGCAAGGCACAGCCCGACAAGCTCTTCATCAGAGGTAAATTTTTCCCTGTTGGCAAAGAACTTGAACTGTAAACATAAGTTGTCTATGGTTTTCATTTGAGTGTCGTTTGTTTGTTTGTTTGTTTGTTTTTTTAAATTAAGCTTTATAGATTTGGCCCCCGCTACATTTAGATTTAATATTGGGCGGCTCTAACATGGAAAACACTAATAAGGTAACAAATGCAACCTTACTCCTTCATCAGTCTTCTAATATTATTGTTTTTAAGTGTATTTATGTGTAGATTTGTATATTTTTGCATCTTTGATTTGTTTTTCCAGCTTACACTTTTAAGGTTTATTTCAGCAATGCACTCGGGCGCCTTCTATCAAATAAGTTATAGCAAAAATATATGACAAATGGATCTCATAATAGGATCGATTAATACTCGGGGACTGGGAGACAGGTTTAAGAGACGAGAAATTTTCAACTGGCTCAAATACAAAAAATGTCTGTATACTTTATCCAAGAAGCCCATTGTATGCAGGACAATACACATGATTGAAGAGCTGAGTGGGGCTACCAAGCATTATTCAGCTGTTGTTCCAGTAACAAGGCAGGTGTAGCCATATTATTCAACAATAATTTCAGCTTTCAACTCTTGAAGGCTTATACTGATCCCAAGGGACGATTCATAATATGTGACTTGACTACAAAGGGAAAATACATAACCCTAGCAAATATATACGCTCCAAACGAAGATGATCCAAATTTCTTCACCTCTGTTTTTAATCGGCTGCTCGATTTTAAATGCGAGGAGATAATTGTGGGTGGTGACTTTAACGTAGTACTTGACGTTAACAAGGATAAAAAAGGTGGTCTTGCCAGATCCCATAAAAAGTCACTGGAAGTGATAAACGATTTCTCTGAAAACCTGGACTTGATAGATGCATGGAGAGTGTTAAACCCTGAGAGTTCCAGATTCACGTGGCGACAAAAAAAAACCTGAAGTTCACTGTAGGCTCGACTTTTTCCTAGTGAATCAGACTACTTTTTGTAACATCGTCAGTGCCGACATATTACCAGGATACAAAACGGATCATTCCATGATTACATTACAAATCTCGCTGCATTCCAACAATAGAGGGCGGGGTTTTTGGAAACTGAACACCTCTTTCTTAAATGACATTGAGTATGTTAATCGGATAAAATTAATTATAAATCAAACCAAGGCTGAGTATGTGCAAGATGATACTGTTAACCCTAATGTACTATGGGAAATGGTTAAAATGAAAGTGAGAGAGGAGTCCTTGAAATATGGAACTTCTAAGAAAAAGAAACTAACGAAAAAAGAGGAGGAAATAGAACAAGCAATTGCAAGTCTTGAAAAATGTCTTTCTGAATTTAAAGGTGATGAAACTCAAAGACAAAAAGTGTGGTCGGAACTTGAAACAAAGAAACGCGAATTAGAGGCAATAATAGAATATCGGACAAAAGGAGCAATTTTAAGATCTAAATCTCAATGGTACAATGAAGGTGAGAAAAACACCAAATACTTTTTCAATCTCGAAAAGAGACATTGTAAACAAGGAACAATAACCCAGCTTAAAGTTAATGACAACGACCTCATCTGTACAGACAAAGAGATCTTAAAGGAATGTGAATCATTTTACCGAAATCTTTACAGTTCTAAAGTAGCTACTGAAAACCAAGACGGGGCTTTCTTCTTTCCACAGCAAAAAGACAGAACGCTTTTGAATAGCGATGAACAATCTCTCTGCGAAGGAGAATTAAGCATTAAGGAATGTTTAGAAGCGCTGAAAAGCATGGTGCCAGATAAATCCCCTGGAACCGATGATCTACCCTGTGAATTCTACAAAGTGTTTTGGAAGGATGTGGCGGAAATTTTGATAAACTCTTTTAATTATTCCTACCAAATAGAAAAGCTCTCAATATCACAAAGGAGGGGTATTATTAAACTCATACCAAAAAAGGATGCTAACCTTAATTCAATAAAGAACTGGCGACCTTTAACGCTTCTGAATTGTGATTACAAAATAGCGACAAAAGCTATTGCAAGCCGCATCAAAATGGTTTTGCCAAAGCTTGTTTCCAACGATCAAACCGGTTTCATTAGAGACAGATTTATCGGAGAAAATATTCGTTTAATAGATAGCGTTATCAAATATACAAAAGCGAAAAATATGCCGGGATTGCTCCTTTTTCTTGATTTTGAAAAAGCCTTTGATACTCTAGAGTGGCCCTTTATTCGCAAAACCTTCGAACGCTTTGGTTTCGGCCCATCATTATTGAACTGGTTAAAAGTATTTTACTGCCATAGTGAAAGCTGTATTTTAAACAATGGGTGGGCAAGTAATTTCTTTGAGCTTAGTCGGGGGGTTAGGCAAGGTTGCCCTCTGTCACCTTATCTATTTATTCTTTCTGTAGAAGTACTCGCCAATGCAATTCGCCAAAAAAAGGAGATTCGTGGCATAAGTGTAAAGGACAAAGAAATTAAACTTAGCCAATATGCAGATGACACGACCCTTATTTTAGACGGCTCCGAAGAATCCTTTCTAGAATCCTTGAATATAATAGACTTTTTTGGTAATATATCTGGCCTCAGACTCAATAGTAAAAAGACAGAAGCTTTGTGGATTGGTGCAAGCGCGGATTGGGATTTTAAACTTTGTCCTCAAAAGGACTTCAAATGGCCAAAAAAAAAAGTCAGAGCGTTGGGGGTATGGTTGTCAACAGACCCCGATGTAACTATATCTTTGAACTACAAAGATAAAATAGAAAAAACTAAGTTGATTTTGGGATGCTGGAAACTTCGCAGACTCAGCCTTTTAGGAGAAATAACTGTTTTAAAAGCCTTATAGCTTCACAACTAGTTTACATTTTTTCTCCTCTTGAAACAAATCATGCAGCAATAAGAGATATAAATGTAATGTTTTATAACTTCTTATGGAATGGCAAAGGCGACAAAATAAAAAGAAATATAATGATAAATGATTACTCAGAAGGGGGATTAAAAATGATTGATATAGCTTCATTTAATCGATCTCTTAAAGCCACATGGATAAAAAAGTATCTAGATAAGGAAAATTGTGGAAGCTGGAAAAGTTTTTTTGACTCGGAACTTGAAAAATATGGAGGTGAAGTAACACTAACTGGAAATCTCAACACAAAAGACAGTCGCAACATTATCAAAGTATCAGATCCTTTTTTCAGAGAAATCCTTGAAATCTAGTCAGAAGCCAATTATGAGGAAAACATTTTGTCGGATTATCACCTTCGGTCATCGCCCTTATGGTATAATTCACTAATAAGAGTTGAGAATAGACCAGTTTTCTATAAGGACTGGTACCTCAAAGGAATAACAAAAGTAGAACATTTAATGGACGACTCTGGAAAGTTTCTTTCGCTTACTGCCTTCCAAACTATACACGACCTGACAGTCCGTCCTTTATCCTTTCTTGGGATCATTTCTTCAATCAAACTTCTCCAAAGATATATACCCCATAATACCAGAAACTCGATTAAACATGAAAGTTTCTTGACAAAATTTCTAAGAAGCAAAAAGCCAAGTAGATTAGTATATAAGAAACTTGTATCAGAAAAAAGTGAATCACCTAACCCAAGTCAACAAAAGTGGCAGGAAGACATCATTCTAATGACAAAACAAGAACTCAACTGGAAAGAAGCTTATCAAATGGCTTTTCAATGCACAAAGAGCACAAAACTTGTAACTTTCAATTTTAAATTCCTTCATAGAAGAATATCCACAAATAACTTCTTGAAAAAAATTGGTCTTGTCGATAGCGAGAAATGCACTTTCTGCGAAAAAGAAACAGAGAAACTGGCACATTTATTTTGGACTTGCCCAAAAACTCAAGCTTTCTGGGCCAATTTCAAAGTATGGTTACAGTCATGCCAAGTTATCACTAAAGAGACACCCTTAGAGCCTGATACAGCACTGGGTCTAAGGCCAGATAACTCTAAAAATAAACTTCAGATTAACTTCTGGTGCTTAAACGCTAAATATTATATTTGGCTATGTAGACAGAAAAAATGTCCTCCAAAACTAGACAATTTTTTACAGTATTTAAAACATATCTATGAAGTAAAAAACAATAAAACTACAATCGCCTTAAAAAAGTGAGAGCCTCTGTTGGCTCTTTTGTAATCTCTTGACAACTTGATCCTAGTCCCCTGAAAATGAAAATGAAAATGAAAACGACAATGAAGGAAAAGAAACAAGGGGCGTATATACCATATACTATATACCATGTATAACTTTTTCAGTCCGAATTTTAGAATCAAAATTACTATCACGAGTAAGCTGGCACTTTATTTACTTTTTTATTATTATTATTCTTTTTTTTTTTTAATGTACTGTAAGTAAGTTCGATTTCGTTGTGCAAGAATTGTAAGTCGGGTAAGTAATCTAAGTAGATTGTAAATATTGTAATTAGTGTAAGTATTAGTATTGTTAGTGTAAGTATTAGTATTGTTAGTGTAAGTATTAGTATTGTTAGTAGAGTGAGTAGGCGTATTGTATTGTAAGTAATGCAAATAGTATAAGTGTTAGTATTGTAAGTAGCGTAAGTAATAAGTATTGTAAAAATTAAAAATAAATAAAAATACTAAAAAAATAAAAAATAATAATAAAAAGTTTGCAAAAGTTTTTGAAAGGCAAGTCTGACGCGTACGGGTAGTTCATTTGCATAGTGCAGCGCGTGCACTTTCAAGTCCGAGTCGGTGTTTTCAGATTGTCAACAAATCGTGAAAAAGACTTGTTTCATTGCCTTTTGTGCTCAGATACTACAACAATTGTCACTAATGTTCACCAAAAGGCTAACAACATCATGCATATTTCTTTCACTTAGAGATTTTTTACACTTTACACCTTACAAGGAGTTTTGCCTCAATTGAAATCTTTATTCGAGTTGATTAAAAGCTCATCGTAACTTTTCTGATTACTTCTGCTGTATTCACATATTATCGGCTAAGCTTTTAATATGTTCTAAAACATTTATCAACCTTAACTAAACATATTCAAAAACTACAGATGTTATATGAGTTCGATGTACGTTTTCACACCAAAGTGCGAAATCCAATTTACCATCTTTTTCCAACTGTGCAAAACATGCATCGGCGGGCGCTCTTATTCATCGACAACAAACAATTTATTGGATTTTTACACAAACAAAACTAAGCAGCATCTACGGACATAAAACTATTGTCACTTATTGAGCCTAAACGCTGCTATATCCAAACATGTCCAACTAGTTTGTTTTCGGTGTTATGGAAAATTAAAGCTGTTAATCTTCTTCATATGTGAAATTTTAGATTGGAGTAAACTGAAGTTCTTGTAAAAGGAGCAGCGGAACTCGACTTAATCTGCGATATAAAGCGGGACATACCTAAATTAGGCACTGTCTTCACTCAAACTGGAGTAACTTACGGCAAAAATACTACGCAAAGTTGCAACAGCCATAAACAGATAAAGAGGTTGAGTTGTGGGGCAAAAGCATAAACGATTTCGGGAATTTCGGACGCCATTTCCTCTGCGCGACATCCGCGAAAATCGCAGCAATGTACGCGCGTGTGCCGCAGGCGATGGCGCAATTTGTTCTAAAAATAGAAAAATTGTTCCATATCATGGAGCCAACCCCAATACTAGAAATGGCGCGTGCTTCCGGTCTCCGTCCCTGATTTTGGCTCCTGTCACCACTTAATTTTCTCCGATTCTTATTGGTTTAAATTGACCACATGATGCGAGAGTGTTCATCGGCGGAGAGACACTCTCAGCCCATGGTGCCCGTCCAAGGAAAATACCCGGATGGATAGTAGTCCTCGGTAAAAATTTTGCTGTAAACAAGTAGGCTTAGTGGAAGAAAATTTATAGGTGAACAATAAAGACAATATAGTGCTTATGTCTCGGAACTATCGGTCTGATAGATACCGAATGGAAATTTATGTTGTTAAAACTAGCATATTTGCCTTCAAATATTTGTTTTTTACCTTAAGGTGATTCCTCAGAAATAAAAATTACCAATGAATTTTTTAAAACTTTCTCTCAATGTTCCCTACCAAGCACTGTTTCGAAAATTAAAATAAAAGAGATAGGGCACCATTCTCGCAAAAGAGATATGATGGGCCAATCTTGCCCTATTTATGCCTGTACTATCGTGCTAATCACGCGCGTTATTCATCAGTCCACCTTACATTTTGCGGTAGCTGAAAGTACAGTTCATCGAAGTAATACTTGGAAGAAAAATTGACAGAGAGAAAGTCTCGAACATATGAAACAATATCATAAAATTTGTGGAAAAAATCGCACATTTGAAACGAGGTGGACGAAATGCGTCCGTCGAGTCGTTATTTTCGAAGACATAATTAAATCTTAGAGTAACGGTTTTGTGCACGCTTTCAGCTATATCTTTTTTCCCTCCGATAATCTTTTTTAAAATTTTTTTAGATTACAGAGGATAACATAGGTACTCTTATTGTGTAATAAAAAATATAGGTCACCATGTTCATTTAAGAGAAAACAACCTTTTATTTCGCTGTCGAGCCTTGTTTGTGGGAAATCTCGTTTTGCACGTGCTCGCGCTCATTTGCGCGCGCTAATGACGCAAAACTCG
This sequence comes from Catalaphyllia jardinei, assembly GCA_022496165.2. Taxonomy (NCBI): domain Eukaryota; kingdom Metazoa; phylum Cnidaria; class Anthozoa; order Scleractinia; family Caryophylliidae; genus Catalaphyllia; species Catalaphyllia jardinei. The sequence continues at coordinate 44,913,928 of CM042746.1, forward strand.
TGCGCAGTAGGAATTAGTCCAGTCCCCATACAGGGGCTGAACCCGGGCGTGCGAAAGTAGTCCAGGATAACTTGCATGCGCATGCTCAGAACGCCGCCCTTTCCTGGGGGCCCCCCCCCCCCCATCGAGGGAAAAACCATATTTGGAAGTATTTTCCAGATTTGGCTTGTGGAGCGATTTTCTGAATGATAATATTCAAGCAACAATTTCTGCATTCAGATTGATTAAAAACATGTCAACTAATCCCAAATCAGTGGAATTTCACTAGTGCCACGCTAAACCACATCCGATTTGTTTTTTTATCACAATATCAAAGATAACGAAAGAAAATTTTGCCAAGATTTGTTGACAATTGAAAACACCGACTCGGACTTGAAAGTGCACGCGCTGCATTATACAAATAAGCTACTTGTACGCGTCAGACTTTCCTTTCAAACCCTTTTGCAATATCGCTCAACATACAGAAACAATACGAAAAAATGTTTGGGAAAAGAGTAATGACGCGTACTCGTTGTCGATGCGATAAAAGTCCAGACTACGATAAACCATGGCCATATTTCGATAGTTACGTTTTTACCACAATATCAACGTCAAAGAAATTGCGCGAGCGCGAGCTGAAAAAGGCATTGCGCGACACATTGACGCGAGCAGCGTGGTTGGGACCTAGTAATTTTTGATTGGCTCGTTCTGAGCATGCGCATGCACGTTATCCTGGACTCTACTTTCGCCCGCCCGGCTTCAGCCCCTATATATGGGGCCGGAAGAAAGGAGAGTTCAGGGACTGGACTAAGTAGGGATGCGTATGCAATACTGATGAATCACCTAACGTCAATATACATGTATACTTAATATCATTTCACTGCACGGGAAGATATGAACTAAATAAATTGACCTCCCTCCCAATGTGTGGCATCATAGCTCAGTTGGCAGAGCATCGCACCGGTATCGCGGAGGTCACGGGTTCGAATCCCGTTGAAGCCCTGATTTTTTTCAGGTTTCTTCTTTCCGATTGCTGAAATTGGAAAATTTACTGCGATGATCACTCTTCACTTTCATCTACAACCGTGGTACAAAAATGAATTATTTCAGTAACTTCAGCCGATATTTCCTCGGCATAAACACTGTATTGTTTGAATAGTGCACGATATCTAAGTTAATCAGGTTGCATTCTTATTAGAAGTTATTAGTAGGATTTTACTTGTACATAAATATTTTCTATATAATGAAAATTTTATAAAACCAAATTGATTGCAAGGCTGGTACTACGGAAGAAGGGCAAAATTTATTTGCCAATATTTCAACTAGCAGAGCTAGTCTTCTTCAGGGCCAGTACGTAATACCAGTACTAACACCTATTAAGTACTGGCCCTGAAAAAGACTAGTTCTGCTAGTTCCAATATTGGCCATTAAATTTTGTCCTTCTGCCGTAGTACCACCTTTGCAATCAATTTGGTTTTATAACACTTAGAGTGACGTCTGGTACGAGCATTTCTTGATCAAGAGATCCGGCAATAACAAGCCAAGCCAAGCAGTTAATTATACGTTGCGTTGTCTCCTGCATACAAACGTTAGATGTTTGTATAGGTTTGGAAGGGCAGCCCAAAAAAGACCAGTTTACTTTACGTTCTCTGCTTAATTTTCCATACAAGTTTAATCTTCTAACAAGTCCACGGAAATAAATCAGCAGTGGTAAACAACGTTTTAACAAGAGACAAGATTACTGCTGAGCTTATGACTGAGTAATTTTACTTCCCACCCATCCCTTCTTAGAAAGAAGTTTTTCACCATACATCCCTGTCCCTGCCAGCTAATTGGGGGGTTTTCACATGACGTCACTAAAATTCAAACTATAAAACTATTAATCCTCCTGAGAATTTAATTGAGTGATGTATAAGAGCAGCTGAAAACTAGTATTCATACAAATTTTCGCTCAGAATGGGTCCTTAGTTTGGTGATATACTACGCTTACATTTCTAAGCTTTTGTGTGACGCGGCATTTTCATGACGAAGAACAATAAAAGCAAGTGACGCACTCGAACACCAACTGCCCACGGTCTGGCCAGCACCTACGCATTCGCACAGCCTTATCACCCGGGCAGTGGCCGCCATGGACAGTTGGTTTAGCCTTTGTTAGGCCTCATAAGCATAGCATAGCCGTTGGGCAGCAATAGGACTATGTAGTCTACCCTTAACTGCCGAGGCGAGTGCAGAGCAACACTTTAAGCCCCAGGTACACGCAACACATGTGGGAGCAGCTTGATCCACCTTTCCAGCGCATTCCGTGGGAGCAAATCCGTGCGGTTCGCAGCCACCAGCTCCCGCATGTGTTGTGCCTGTTGTGTAAAGCTGGCGTTTAATTAAGGGAGTGCTTTTAGTCCTTTTGCTGCTGAGGCCTAACAAGGCCGAAACAGCTGTCCATGGCTGCCACTGCCTGGGGGATATGGCTGTGGGCTTCTGTTAGGTACTGGCCAGACCGTGGGTTGGTGTTCTAGTGTGTCACTTGCTTTTATTGTTATTCAAGTGACGATCGAGAGAGCTGTCATATTGGTTAAAAAGTGACTTATTTAATTTGAATATCTCAGTGGCGGAACTAAGGGAGGGGCCCGCCCCTCCCTTATTTTTGGTCAATAAAGAAGAAATAACAAAAGAAAGAAAAGCCAGCAGGAGGGCTAGTAAATGAAAACCACCCCTCCCCCCCTCCCCTTAGCTGAAGGTCTGCATCCGTCAGCAAAACTCAGTCTTTTTATGTTTCTGTTGATTTCGCGGCCGCCATGTTGGAGTCCAACCGGATGGGCTTCAGCATGGCATCTCCATTAAACTCTAAAACTCTAAAATTTGAGTAAAGCATTTCTCCGCATAGCTTTCTTAAGAAAAAAATTGACATATTTACCCTCTTTCTTTTCCCAGATTCTGGACTTTATTTATTGCACGGTTTTTGATTTTTATTGCGATCTGTTTTCAACGGGGTGACACTGAAAACCAGCAATTATTGTGCACTGGCAAAAATTATCAATTAACAGTACATAAACATTACCCAATAATACGCATGTTGACTTTATTAAACAATTTTGTTCCGAGCAAAAACTAGGAAGTAAACAAAGAAGAAAAATCGTCAAAATCTATGCTAATTAAGACCGGGTATCCAAACATCCTTCGCGCTGTGAATTTCTTCGTTTTAACTCGATGAGTTATTAATGAGTTTCATAACCTACTTTTTCAAACCAATATTACGAATCTCATTACTATGAACGTTTGTTTCAATCTCATATTAATTTACTTATCTTTAACAATTATTCACCGAAGTTTTGATATAATTACTCAGGTGATTATAGAAATACTAAACAAAGTATCGATCGAAAAACTTGCCATTGTCACGCGTCAACGAACAACTACAAATCCTAAATCACATCGTGGCCAAACCGGCAAGTCTTTTCCGCGCATTTTAATTAAAAAGTTCTGCCTCTAAGAAAAACCAAAAAGGAGGCTAAAATTGTCTCAAAGTCAGTGGTAAATTCGGTTTCTTGTTGAAACCATTCTCTTACACAAATGAAGTAAATAGCTAAAGTGTTAAATTCAATAGTTTTTTCACGACAATTTAAAAGGTTTCTTTGTTACATTTAGCACAACTTTCACATCTTACCATTGAAAAGTGTCACTCCCAACTTTCAGTTGCATGTTTGGTGTTCCTCAGAACAGCGTTTGACAAAGCGAAAGCGGCCAGTTTGAAAGTTAGACGGGAGTGATAATAGTGGAATATGAAGCCATTCTCGACCAATGAGAGCGCGAGAATTTCTATACTCACCTGAGTAAATTGTTCTAAGTTTATTTATTTATCTATTCTCTGATTCATTGATTCAATGAGCTATCGACTGATCGATTGATAATTGATTCACGACTTTCGTCTAAATGTACAGAGCCTATCGCCGATCGTGCTGCAGATTAGAGACAATCTATCATCATCGCAGCTGCTATTTACTCCTAGGTACAAATGAGTGTTATTAGGAAGCGTGTGTTTATAATATTTGTAACGTCTTTGCCTTTCCTCATTAAACAGGAAAGCATCAGCAGTTGAAGGGCTACATTGCTCATTCTGTAAAAGCAAACAAAAACATAATAAGTAAACTTTCATTCACCTGGCTAAAAATGTGTTTATTTAATTGTTGCCAACAGGAGCTTATGATGGTCTCTTGTTCCCAACAAATATTATAATTGACCCTTCATAAAATTCATACGCATTACATCCG
>CM042746.1:44932987-44940487 GCA_022496165.2 Catalaphyllia jardinei
AGTTTTGTCTACTTGGGTGCATACATCAGCAAGTCAGGTGGCACAGAAGAAGACATCAAAGCTAGGTTAGGGAAAGCAAGGGCTGCATATAGTAAGTTGGATAAGATCTGGAGGAACAGTCAATTTACCTACAAGACTAAGATCAAAATTTTCAAATCTAATGTCATCCCGGTGTTGTTGTATGGCTGTGAGTGCTGACGAATGACCAAAACAGACGAGAAAAAGCTGGATGCATTCTTACATAAGAGCCTTCGTCGGATGTTTAAGATCTACTGGCCAACGCGGATAACAAACGAGAAGATTCGGGCCAGAGCAGGATTGGAGACAATAAGCAAGCATTACTCACGTCCACGAATCGCTCTAACATGGGTGCCTGAAGGCAAACGGAAAAGGGGTAGACCGCGCGAGACTTGGAGAAGGACTATCGAAACAGAGCTGAAAGAGAACAGTTTAGGAACAGGGGCAGCAGCAGCATCGGCTGCGGGAGGACAGAACAGCCTGGAGGCAGAGAGCCTACGGCCCAATTCTCCACTTGGAGAACGGATAATGATGATGGACAATAGAATAGGCTCATTGGGACGACTAAAAGGTGGCCGGTTAATGGGGGTTTTGTGTAAAGTGTTTTACTAACAATAATTTGGGAGCTTTGATATATAGTATCTTAATTGGTGGCCGGGTAATGGGTTAGCTTTTTCAGTTCTTAATTATATATCTGGGACATTTTGACGGTTAATATTGGTTTGTTCATTTGAAGGTTGACGGTAAAAATATTGCGTTTTTGAGGTTGAAATATTTTTCACGCACACGAAATGGAATGGTTGGTTGGTATTTTTAAAAAAAATACTAAGCCCACTGCTGCATGTTGGCTTCGAATTAAAGAAATGTGTGATTGATCGATTAGCGGTTTATGCTGAAATAATTACACGGCTCGTTCTTAATTTTTATGGACTCTAATGAGGAATGAAACTATCAGCCGATAAAAAAACTTCGAGTTCGCCGTCTTACTAATAGGACCTATTGTTTGGCGCCATCAATTAGTTTCACACCACTGCGTTTCCGATTTGATTTTTAGTTCCGCATCAATATAATTGAAAACATCTTTTAAAATTGTCCATCAGTTGCCTCCGCGACGATAAAACGGTAACAATAGATAACCGATAACAAGAAATGAGTAACTGAGCACGAAAGCTTCACTTCCTATTACCATCTACCCTATTTTGTGAAATTAAACCGTTAGATTTAAATTTCTATTTCTTCGAGGTACCTGTGTTGAACATATTAAAGTATGATCCTGAGATTAAGCGACAAAAGCCAGCTCATTATTTTTTTGTTGGCAACAATCATGCTTTCCATTGGAAATAATTATAAATGAAAATAAGTTATAATTATTGCAACGTAAAGAGAATTTGCTCAAAAGAAAACGCTTAGTTATGCTAAGTAAAGTGGCAACAGTAAACCTTATAAAAGGTCTGGACGCGTTCTCCCGACAATTGGTTTCATCATTTAAGGGAGATCGGATAATTCGAACAGTAAATTCTGGAAATGCAGTTTCTAGACGGTGGCTAAATGGTGAACCCATCTGAAGACCCTGTTACATGTTACTTTTTTTTCATGGAAATCTTGTTCCACATTAATGTTCTGTAAAGCAACGGAGGGTAACAAACACATCCAGTGAGGTAAATTGTTCGTCTGTGGTGACTATTTCAAGTATATTACTGTCAAGTAAACTTAAACATTAAAAAAACGCGAATCATGGCAGTGGTCGATACGTGTTTATTTAAAGGTTTAATTTCACTTTTACCAACAAGAAAACAAATTTGTGATATGAAGATAATTGGAAGTGAACAGACTGAAAATTACAGTAGTTGCTAAAGAAGGTATCTACGGGTTGCAACTGTTCATCAAGGATGCCTAAAATGTGTGCAATTCCACAATTGGTTTCGGCTCCATCAAATCCTATACCAATTGCAGAACATTTCAGAGGAGCCAACCACAATGTGAGCACTGTTACGGACAACACATATAAGCCAGGAAAATAACGCAAAGTAAAATTAAGACGTTATTTAAGAAACTAAATACACACGTCAATTAAATCAATGTATAATGCACGCGCACAAAATAAAATTGCGCGCGCACACGTACAATGATAAAAAAACAAATCTAAGTAAAAAACAACCGAGTCAAAGTAGACACCATACGATTAGTTATATCCCTTACTAATTGATTATTTGTATGCTCAGTTATCCCGCTTAGAGTTTCCTTCACCAGTGCTAACATAGCTGACACTAGAGGACTAGCCACGACGAGTCATGAGTTTCAGTATAGAATATCAAAGCGATCGAAGTGAACTTGGGGGTTTTAGGCCGCGAAGCGTGCAACCACTCATTTAAAGGTCGCGAAACGGCTTAAAGTGACCGACGAAGTCTGAGAGGTTTGGCTCGTTACAAAAAAACATGGGAAAGGACTAATTCACGAGTTTTCTCGTCTCCCGAGACAGTTCGGGGAAAGTAGTTTAATGGGTCTACGACTTTTAAACAAAACGGCGACGGGGATAACGTTAATTCGCCTTTGAGGGCACGTAACATGAGGCTAAGCCACTTGAAGGAGGTTTGTGTTGGATGTCGAGACGCATATGAGCCTTAGAAAGTAGAAATAACCCATCAGATACAGAGAAACAAAATATACTGTGCGAAATGTGAAGTAGAAAATATAAAAAGAATATAAATTGTTTTAGTTAAAGGTGAAGCTGGTCAGCTCCTAGTAGTCAGTAACCACAGCGAGCACAATTGGATCAGGTAATGCAGTCGTCTGTTGATTTAGATGGGAAGGGCAGCGGGTTAGGATGGAGGCGAGTCTTTATAACTTCCTTGATATAAAAAGACAAGCTAGAGAAGGTAGAGTTTATTAGTAAACATAACTTTATAGACTGACATGTCCCTTATAATTGTCTAATGACACATTTACTATTATTTCAGGAAAGTACTATGGACGCAAACAACTCCAGCCGCCTTACTTCTGAAGCGTGTTTGATCCCGAACCTTCCTGAGGAAATGCAGCATCAAGTGCGTGACATCAGTAACTATGTTGTGCGACCGCTGTACATGCTGTTCGCCGTCATGGCATTTGCTAGTAATGCGCTGGTCTGCGTCACTGTAGCACGAACTAAATCTCTTCAACGTCCTTCGTTACTGACGCTGTGTAGCTTATCTGTCACTGATTTGATATATGCTCTGTTTTCTCTGTATATGGGTATAAAAACAGTAGTAAGCCAACACATGTGTCTCGGCAAAGCACGCCCCGAGGAAAGGGCCATGAATGTCTTGAGTAGCTTAGCAACTCTTGGCACTCTAGCAGTAATCAGCAGAGATCGTTATTTGGCTGTGACAAAACCATGGTGGTATCGTAGTCACGTAAACAAATCACGTGCTATTAAGATATCTTGTATACCTTGGATAATCAGCGTGGCTTTAACACTCGTGCACATAGCTTACATTGTCTTCAAGTTTGAACGCGGATACAAGCACCTTGCACACACACTCCCCCTACTGTATTATTGTGTTTGTTTCATTATCGTCGTTTTTAGTCATCTTGGTATATATTTTTATAAATCTCCAGAGGTGGGAAGAGGTGATATACAGGCGATCATTAAGAGAGAAAAGAAATCAGCCGCCACTATTAGATTGATCTTGCTGGTATTATTGCTAACGTTCCTTCCAGCTCTCCTGTGGCCAATAGTTTTAGGACTGAAAGGAATAGACAATGTTGGACCGTATCGCCCTTTCATATCTTTCCTTTTCACCGTGGATACGCTTGCGAATCCTTTGTTGAACTTTGGTCGTAGTAAGGACATGCGCAGAGCGGTAAAAGGTTTTTTTTAGGTGCTACCAGCACATACAACAACAACCACAACAGCAGCAGCAGCAGCAACAACAACAGCAACAACAACAACAACAACAACAACAACAACAACAGCAACAACCGCAACAGTTCCCATTAAGTTCAGGAACCGAAAATACAGTCGCTTTAACGACAGGCATGTAAACGGAGTGCTAACGTAGGCAGCTTGGCAAAATGAATAAACATAAAATGTTATTTTTGTTTTCTTCTAACTTTGTTTTTCTTCTTTTTGAAAACGTCAGACGTGAGTAAACATTCAATTTGCTCTACATAAAAATTGCGCACTTGAAGTTTACGATGTCTTTGCAGTCTATCATTTAGGCTTTTCTTCTAAACAATTTCAGTCGTGTAATAAATCTTGCTCGGGACCGTACTGGGAGATTATATCGGCTCTTGGTCTTCTTTGTACGGACCTCGTTGCGCTCGGTCCGTACTGTCAAGACCTCGGGCTGATATTCTCCCAGTAAGGCCCTCGCGCTTGGTTAATAAGACATATATAATCTTAAAGATCAATCAGCAGTGCAAGTTATCCAAAAGTAGACGGGCAGAACTGTCTGAAGTTTGCCATGTTTTCTTAAAGGGGCCTGGAGCTGGTTCTGGGGGAACAGGATGAGGAGTTCTTTCCAGAAGGCGCGAGACTGTTTATGTGTTTGTGTCAAATATTCTACATTTTTTGCTAGGTTCTTATCCACGTGAGCATTGACATTTCTTGTTATGTTGCGGTAGAGCTGCACAGGTTTGTCTTTATATTTATGACTAAATTCTTAAATTAACCTCTCTGAATGTATGACGCTTGAGCAATTTTTAGAAAGGCAAGACTTCCGCATACTAGAAATTGCAACCTTTATTACATACCTCCCTGTCAAACAAATATTCGAAACTTCTCAATTCGGTTTCAAGGACCTAAGTTTTTCAACTCATTAAGCCCTGAAATTGAAAACGGTGAAAGCATCCGTCTGTTTGGCATAAGACTTAAAAAAATCCTTCTTTCTTAGTCAAATATACTTTTTTTGAGTTACATACTTCTCCTTCACTCTTCTTTTCTTGTTTTTTTTTTTTATTCTTTTTTTAAATAATACATCTTAATATTTCATGCTGTCCCCATAATTTGTATGATGTACCCTATATTGTCAGGAAGCCTATAGTTCATAAGTCCCCGGCTTCTATATAGGCTTCCTTACCAATACCACCTTTAAAATTGTTAAGTTATCGTCTTTAAGTTGTTATAAATTTCTAGTGTATTACGTTATTTTATTTTATTTTTTCTTATCTTCTGTGTGGTTTATGGAAATAAATGGAAAATGGAAATGAAAATGGTATAACCGCATAAACTTAAACTTCTGTGAGACTTATTGACTTTGAATAACCTGAAATTCTACCAGTTCTTGGTGAATTCGAATCATGATTGAAACTGGTGACATGTCAATCTCAGAAAAACGTGGTGTGTTATCGTTAAAGGACCCTAGTCAGCCTTCGCCATTTTCGATGCCATCGAAATTATTGATATAGTACGGTGTAGTGAATTCTTATTGTTTTACTCTAAACTGTGTTCCTGAAGGTATGTTTAATTATCTTGAGTAGTTTCACAGTGATTTTTCTTCGTTTCGGCAGGCTCCGAATAAAATATAGTAGCCAAATTCTCGCATGTAAACACAAACAAAGGTGTGGCTGACTAGGGCTCTTTAATACCAAGAAAAAGACAGACAAAAATACCTAAAAATTGATTGTCCTTATTGCCACGGCATTGATCAGACACCAATACATTTATATGTGGAATGTCCAATTGCTAAATCCTTTTAGAATAATTTACAAAGTGGTGCAACGATAAATGTAGAGGAAACATTGCTTTGGAGGAAAATGAAATTATCTATCCTGTTTTAAAATAGACATCGTCCGGTTTAACCCTTCATGCAGGACAAAATTACTGAACACTGATTGGCTGAGAAAGAGGGCATTTTTTTCTTTTTTGGTAATCAAGAGACCATGATTACTTGATGCTGATTGGCTGAGCACGCGGGCATTAAGTTGGTTTCCCGCCTCGTGCGGATTTTGAAAAGGAATTTCAGAAACGCAACGTTTCTGCGTTTGATCTAAACACCGTAATTTTTTTTTATAACCCACCCGTTCATTTTTGCGTAACTTTATTGTCTTCTTTACGTCACGTGATGTAAATCGCCGGACAGTTATCACGCAATAACCCCCGCCCGCGTTGATATTTGTCCTCCGATTTTTTCCGTCGAGGAGAAGCATAGTCAGCACAAGAATTTCACTTTTCTTTTCTCTTATTTAACATGGAAGAAAACCAAACTAGTGTGCCATTTCGGAAAGTACAAAAAGGTTACCAAAATACGCTGTCAATGTCTTTGAAGGTGAAGACAGTCATTTAGTCCCACGTAAATTTAAACCGATTCACTTTATAAAATAGAGATTTAATACAATGTGATAACTAACTATAAAATAAACCAACCGTTCACGTCCAACTTTCGCGTGGAGAAATCGAAAGGAGAGAAAAGTTCCAGTGGCAGTCGAAATCATGGAGCCGGCAGTTATTGTCAACCATGTTGAAAACTTTTTTTACGCAGAAGCCAGAAAAGTCAGTGGAAAGAAAACCATACAGTCGCAACACTGTGAAAGCCAATTCGTCTCGGGCTGGACAATTTTTCCATTATTCGGGATGAGTATTCAAGCCGGCAAACGAAGCTCTAGATTCATCTAAAAGATCTTGCGCGACAGGGATTGATTTCTTTCACAAAGCACAAGCGTCCAATTTCCAGCGAAGATCTTGAAGTCCTCTATGCAACAAATCAGCTTGGTCTGAATGCTCCAGAAAGTTTTGCTAATTCGGCATGTGGTCGGATCTATTAATAAGCGAGAAGCAGACAGAAATAAGTGTGTTTTAATTTGATGTCTTGTAAGAATATGTAGTGGTGATTTGTAACAGTATCAGTGTGGAAATAGTGTTGATCTGAAATTATAGTCTCATCTCTGTTGGAAAAAACAATTTTAAATTTTATTTTAGCCAGGTTAGCCTTTGGACATCAAAAGTGGGGGGGGGGGGCACGGGCAAGAGAGGGGCTGTGACCGTCGATATACAGGAGGCTGCCGGACACCCTGTTCTCTCTATCTCTATCTTGTTTAGTATCTACTCGACATAAAAGGCCAAATTTATAACTCCAGTAATTGCATACCAGTTATTAAAAAAAAAAATTAAAATGGCAGTTACCAGTAAGCTCATTTCAGTTGCTCGCAGGGGGCTTAGAATCAAACTACGATACACTTTATTCAGATTCCTATTATCATAACGGAAGCCCTCACAAATTTCAACAGACAAGGAATTTTTGTTTGGGGACCGCCAACGCCCAAACAAAAAAAAAAGCGAGTGTTCACCGCCCAACGATATCGATTGCAAAGCAAACGAAAGCCCGAATACAACCCAAACCGAACAAACAGACGGCGAAGAGTGCAGAAAGCATCTGTGCTAGCATAAAACGGGAAAAAAAGCCTGATCGCAGATTTACAGAGTAAGTATCACAACGCTGAACGACACTGTACAAATTGTCCGGCCTCGCGTACATGATATCAACACAATTTCACAATATATCG
>CM042746.1:44942987-44951077 GCA_022496165.2 Catalaphyllia jardinei
GCCATCGACGATTTGACGGTCATTCCCTTTTCTTGCAGCAAAAAAAAAATCTACGAAGAATTTGACAACAAGGTCTGCGCGCTGAATAAGCTTGATGAAGCAGCTTATATTTTTCGATCGGCAAAATGATAACGGAGGCATTGATGCATTCGTTTAGAGTTTGATTAGTGATTAGCTTTGAATTTAATTGAATCCATCCAATCGAAAGTTTGGAGGTCATTCGATTATCTTGAGTGTAAAATTTTATAAACAACTTGACAACAACGACGTCGGTCGCGCGTTTGCAAAATTAAAATGCAGCGGCCTTTGTTTTTTAACTTTTTAGCGGTAAATCCAATTTTCGGTCAAGAAAGTAGCTCCAAGTTGATTGTATCCCATCGACTGATTAAACTAATCCGAAGTAGGTTGTTGACGGTTATTTTAAAAATACAGTAAAATGTATTAAACAAAGTTCCCTCTCAATCAACATCTCACACTCAGAGAAGTTCAGGTAGAGCCGAAGCACTGGCCAGGCAGGATCTCTGTGAAAACTTTGAAAATACTCGTGAAATCAATCCTTAATTGACCCCGGGCTCATGCGATTACATACACTACATGTACTTAATCATGAGTATAATTAATCACGAGTATGATTGCAGACTGAATTGGACTCCACCAAGCGACCTCATTTTCTCTTGGCTCCACTCAGTCCTATTATGATTAATATATAGATTTAGGCCAGCCTAAAAGCGTAGCTCCTTGGCCACGTTGTCAAGAACCCGATTACGCTAACCCAGGAAAAGGTACAATTTTGATTTCAGTTCTGTACCTTTGCGGTGAGGTTTTCTGTTTTGAGTTTTACAAACATAAAACAAAGCAGGAAAAAACATTTGTATGAAGAAAACTTTATAATTCGGATAGATTTTAATCCTAGGCTAGCGTTAGCCGGCTTCCGAACAATCCTAAACTGTTTTTAACAAGTTAACCTGACATGAGCCCGCGATCCAATCGAAAACCAGCATTTGATTATCAAAATGTAAATTCTCTTTGTTGGCGCCACCCCTACGTCAACAGCGCGCGCTAGTTCTGTGTCTCCATCGCGTTATTAACCAATCAGCCCGGGTGATTTCTTAGGGCTGTTTTCTAATGTAAAATGGAAAAAGAGACTAAAATTTCCAGGTGTAACATGGTATTTGAAAAGAAAAATCTTGGCGTTGTGTAAATACATGTTTAAAAAAAGACAAAAAATATGACAATGTTTACGCTCAAAAAGGCAAAATATATATGAATTTCAATTCTCCTTACATATGAAAATACATATAACATCGACTGTAAAATTTACTGTGTTTTCATTTGGACTCATTATGTCTTTTCTAACCACTGAAATATGATACCAATACACGGTATGTTATTGGTCGCCATTACATCTGATGCCCTCTGGCTGTAATTTATCATCCGCGTGGCAGGTCCACAGAGGATAAACAGAGTATCAAGCTGCTTAGAAAGCTAAGCAAAAGCGGTGGTCGCGGAAACGCGACGCAGTTAACTTCCAGAACTCTTCTTTTGACTTATTCGAAACAACTGCAGAATAATGGAACAAAAATATCATATGTATCCACACGCTTATACAGTTGTAGGCCCCCCAAAAATTAACGAGTATGAAGAACTTCGACGAAATATCAAACGCACTGAGTGACGCATTTACTGTTTCTAAAATTTCCTTAAATTTCTCTAATAAATGCGTCGTTGATTCTCTAGCAAATTACTTAGTTAAAAAAACTAATTTAAACTTTGTAAACTTTACTTCAAGTTAAAAAAGAAATCTTCACAAGTCGTCAGAAACGGCGGCAGTTTATTTAAAATTGTAGACGTAAACGCATGCGTTCAGGTGCGTGGAAATAACAGGCTTTAAACACAGCCCTAATCATCAAGGTTAGTCTAAGCAGGTCCCACAAGGTTCAGTACTATTGTATTAGCCCTGGTCACTTAACGGCAGCACATGTACTAAAATTGAAACGATACAGAGAAGATAAGCATGGCCCCTCCGCAAGGATGACACGCAAATTCGTGAAGCGTTCCAACTTTTTCCCTCCTGCGACAAATGTAGACTTATATTTTAAGTGCACCTGTCTATTTCCAGCAGAATTTCATCAGATAGCGTTTAAAAGACCTATTTATTAAGCTAAAAAAATTCCAAGTGCGTATCTTACGACGAGATGGGTGTTTTTTGAAGCTACTGATGGCCAAATTTCCTTACAAATTACTAAGAAAAGCTGAAACATGCAGGTCGCGGAGGTCTGTCGTGAGCGTGGACTCGCGATGGTCACACTTTTTTAAGGAGAGCTTCGGGTTTCATTTCGCAAGCCACCTTGCCTCGTTTTGGTTGGATTTTCTTCGAACTGAAACATTTTGTCTCCATCTGAAAAATGGTGAAGTTTTCCACGTTCGCATTGTAGTGCTCGTAACGGCCTCTGAATGTTCGTGAGGGCAACACCATTGTGATATACTAATTTACCTTCGATCCAGAAAATTTCATCGTCCACTGTAAGGCTGAGCTCTGTTGGGTCGTTTTCCCTTGCCTTGATACCGGAGCAATTTCGCTTTTGAATTAAGTCTCTTGAGACTTTTTGAACTTTTGTACGCTGATGATCAGTTTTTTTGGCGAAGATATCTGTTGATGGATGTTTGCATTACCCGAAGCCAGTCCGGTTCACATTCGGAGCCGTCTTTGTTCCTCACTTCAACGTAGAATTTTGTCAAAACCTCGCTCCGAGCCTTGAGAGCTGAATTTCTGAATCCTGTCATCAATATAGGGAGGCGAGCGTGGCCTAGTCGTAGGGCGCTGGACTTGTGATCCGGAGGTCTAGGGTTCAAATCCTCAACCCTGCTGCTAGATGGGTTTGTCTTTGGTGGCCCCGAATTCAACTCCTCCACGCCTTGTAAGTAGTCAACTGGTCAGATTCCCACCAGTTTGGATTCTTAACTTGTTATGTTTGTTAATTTGTATCATATTTGTTACGCGCATTTGATCATATTCACATGGAATTTGCGCTATAAAAATGTTGATTATTATTATTATCAATATTTCGCTCTTCAAGCCATTTCATCCATACTGTCAGCCATGTTTGCGTGCTTCGCTTTGTGCTTTTGCTTGCAGTCGACTTGTTTATCTTTGTTATTTCTTTGCTCGACACAACTGGAAAACGGGACTCTTCCAGTCCAAGTGGTGTTGCTAGGGGAATATTTTCATCTGGAACAGAATGTTGCCGTTGTAATTTATCAGATAACTCAACTTGCAGTGTTTCCCTGGTCGCCGTGCGCTGTGTTTCTTGTATACCATCTGTAAAAGCTGGCAATTCTGATGGTAAACTTTCGTCACATTACTGACGAAACTGTGGAAATATTTCAAAATTTACATCGGGGAAAATATCTCCAGCAGAGACATTATGTAAAGTTACAAATTCCGCCAATGATGTTGGAAAAGTCCCAGCCGTGATGAGTAAGTTTTTGTTGCTATAGTGATTGTAGTTAATGTGGTGATTGGTGGATTTAGATGACAGGACTTAAATTATTGGCTTATGCAACTGTCCGATCACAGATTTTGCAGGCAACTGTCCGATTACACTCTCCGATTACAACTTTGCAGATCAATTAAAGCAAAGTACAGCAGTTTATGCACCAATCACATTTGAGGAAATTGTAATGGTTTTGATGAAAGCCGAAACACGATTAGAGTAAACATGTTGCAACGAAACATTTTCGCCTAAGCAAGTTTGTCATTGCATTAATTACATCACATGTCGGTTTCACACAAGTCATGCATGGTTGTATAATTTATGCCGTTTCATGATACTTGCATTAACTCTTTACGCTTCAGCTGTAGAATGGAGCTGGAAGTTACTGCAACAGTTAAATTCATCCTTTGGTTTAGGGTCAATTTTCAAGCCCTTCGGAGGAGAAGGGCAATGCAACTTTTGAGGAGGAGACGGCATTTGCGCTTTCTTTGATACTGATTAGTAATGTGTCATCCGAGCGTCATCAATTGGCTAGTTTTCACTCCATTCACTGCGTTTTAAATGGTCGCCTTCACAAATCGACACTTCATAGCAAAAAATCTGATTCCCGATTGGATTTTTAATCAGACCTCACTATAATTAAAAACATCCTATAAAAAATATCCATCGATGACAAAAAACAATAGATAATTCACAACAGGAAGAGAGTGAATGGCACGGAAGCTTCACCTACAGTTCCCATGTACTTGATGTTGTGAAACAAAGCCGTAAATAGCTATTTAGTTTGGCGAAGGCCATTTGTTATTCTATTTTAAAGTATGATACTAAAATAACACGAGAAAGTTAAGGTCATTTGTTCGCGTGTCGACAGTAATCTCAGATGGAAATAACTTCGAACGAAATTAAAAACTACTTGATGAATAAGCCTTGGGGATTAACTGAGAAAGAAAACGTTTATATTCGGTAAAACAATAACAGAAAATTCTTATTAAATGTTCAAAAGAGTTCACCCGACATTTAAAAATTTAAAAAATTCTCGAAATGCTGTTTCTTGACGTTGACTAACTGTTGAACTCAACTGAAGACGCTGTTATAGGTAATTTGTTTGTTTGTTTTTTTTTAATGGATATTTTGTTTAACGTCGATGTTAAAACGTAAGAGGCATGTCGTGTTTTGGAAATGCTTCATTCCACTTTTGCTAACAGGAAGAATATCAAGGCCAACAGGCAATTTAATGCTACAGTATAGTACTGATTGTTTATATAGCATATTGTCACTGACGCAAAGGACACTTCACAGGATTGGTATACAATATTTGTTAAGGTAGGTCGACCGGATTACATTGTAGAACGAGAAGGTCGAAAAGATTTCTCTGATCTAGTATAGAACTTTCTGTATACTGTCCTAGCTAGTGTCTAATTATTAACTGCTGTCTGGTTAATTCACTTCGTTTTCTTTATAAAGTGAACAAGGATTCTACACTTTTTACTGTTAACACTGGAGAAACGGCGAACGACTGATTTAAGAAAAAAAAAACAAAAAATAGAATATTATAGAAAAGGCGACCACTAAACTTACCAATAACTGCTAACCAGTAGACCACTTTCGATATATTAAAATTCAGCTTGGCAGCGAGGCTTAGAGGACACAAACAAAAGAAACTGAAAGACCATGTTTATTCATTTCTTCTGTTTTTGTCCTCTAAGCCTCACTATCAAGCTGGATTTTAATATATCGAAAGTGGCCTATTGAGAACACAATGTACATTTTATTAAATATTCTTACAGAGGAGAAGGGGGGAGGGGAAGGAGTGTGTGTGTGGGGGGGGGGGGGGGGGGTGAATATGAATGTGTAAATCAGCCGATCCGTACCATTTTGTCGCCAAATTCTTCGATCCGCCAAAGTTTTGTTCAAATCCGGAACCGCATGCATTGTTTCAAAGAATTCAGTGGCTTATATTCTCTCCAAGAGTATGTAAGATGTTGGTTCTCTCCTTTACCTGGGTGGGTGGGGTACTCATTCATATAGACTTCAAAGATATGCTCAGCAATAAACAGCTCGGGTTTTGATTCCTTTTGTCAAAATAGGTTCTACATTTCGACCGTTTTGGTCTGCAATAGGGGTATAGTGTGTGTACTGGTTAGAATGTTTTAAATTTTTTTTACCGCAGTTTTAAACTGAGTGTCTAAAAAAATCAAAGAGTTACTTTATCTTTGGTTTCGGTTTAACCACGGTTTGAGATTGGTTGAGTAGTCTAATTGGTAAGTCATTTGTTAGATTTTGGTTTAAGACACTTAATTGCCGCTTCACTACTGTTGTAATTCTTCTATTGATCAAAAGGAGAGGTGTAATTATTAACATCTCGAATTCAAAGCCAGGGAGGGGTTTCACTAAAAGCCGGTTACCGGCGGTTTACCGCCGCCTGTAAGGTTTCTTACCGCCGCCTGTTCGGATCTCATTAATGAAGGGCCTTGCAGCCACTTTAGTGGTCACAGCCGCCTATTACATCTTCATTGGCTGCTTATAACTAAAGTTATTGAAACCCCTGCAAAGCCCTTTCCAATATATACCTAAGCAAAAACAGTTTGAGGTGGGGTCTTGTCTAGGATATAGTATTGATTATTCGAATTGGCCACCGTTCACATTATCAACCCAGTTGATAGAACCAAATTATCTTGTAATACTCCCTACCGACGCAGCACCGCAGTTTTCTTTAGAAACTTACCCCCTTTATCAATTATATTTTGATATCGAATACAATTACAGTTTTATTTAAAGAACAGATAAAATGTACATCAAGAGACCTTTGTGACGATGTCGCGCTTTTTCGCCGGATTTTTTCTCTATTCAAACCAAAGAAAAAATCCCTAAAACTTGATTTGGCACGAAGTTTAATAATAATCCTTCAAATTTTATAATGAGATGTATGACAGGGGCAATGTTTTCCCCTAGCATTCATGTTTCAAATGCCTTAGATGACACCAAAAGCTATTTAACGCCGTGTAAGTTGTATTTTTGTTGAAGAAACATTCATCAAAATCATGAACGCCGATTTATTCCAAATCATTGCGGTGTAACATCCTGAATACAAAGACAAACGTGCTTCCCTGCAAGGCAACTTTATAAAGCGTCGATATGAAAGTAGACATCGTGCAATTAGTTATAACCCTTACTGAAAATTGAATTGAGTTTCGTTCGCCTTACAGTACACTCGGCATTCCCTTGAAGGGCTTACCAATTTCCAAACGTCCTGGGAAATATTAACAGAAGCCAGTAACGACATCAACCGCAATTGGTGGAAAGGAGAGCGAGATTTGGAAGGGGGACTTGAAGTCTTTAGCTTTCTTGATTCAAAACGAGAACATAGAACAACAACAACAACAACAACAACAACAACAACTTTATTTACCCCATTTAAATTTTATGTATTAAAAAAACGGTTAATATAGAAGGTAGAGTTAACAGTCATGATTGCCTAACGAGACAGTTATTATTTTTTTAGGGGAAGAAAAAAACTATGATCTCAAACAACTTCAGCCGCCTTCCTTATGAAGAATGTCTGATCCCGAACCTTCCTAAAGAAATCCAGCACCGAGTGCGAGACATCGGTAACTATGTTGTGCGACCGCTGAACATGTCGTTGGCCGTCATGTCATGTATTTTCAACGCTCTCGTCTTCGTAACTGTAGCACGAACTAAATCTCTTCAACGTCCTTCACTGCTGATGCTGTGCAGTTTGGCAATTACTGACTTCATATATACTCTGTTTTCTCTTTACGTGAGTATAAAAACAGTGCTAAGCGAACATATGTGTCTTGGTGATCTGGGCCTCATTGACACTGCCATATATATCCTGTGTATGCTCGCAACTCTTGGCACTCTAGCAGTAATCAGCAGAGATCGTTATTTGGCAGTGACAAAACCATGGTGGTATCGTAATCACGTGGGTACATCACGTGCTATTAAGATGTCTTGTATACCTTGGGTAATAAGCGTGGTTATAACGCTCACCGTGTGTTACGTTCCCCACAAATTTGACGGCGAATTCAAGCATGTTGTACACATCATCTCCCTCTTGTATTATTCTTTTTGTCTAATTATCATCATTTTTAGTCATCTCGGTATATATTTTAAGAAAAAACCGGGGGTAGGAATAAGAGAGATACAGGCGGTAATGAAGAGAGAAAAGAAATCAGCTGCCACCATTAGGTTGATCTTGCTGGTATTATTGTTAACGTTCCTGCCAGCTCTACTGTGGCAAATAGTTCTAAAACTAAAAGGAATAGAAAGTCTTGAGCCTTATCTCCCGTTTACGTATCTCCTTTTCACTTTAAATACATTTATGAATCCTTTGTTGAACTTTGGTCGTAATAAAGACATGCGCAGAGCGCTAAGACGTTTATTGTGGTGCTTTCAGAACGAGCACCACCACCACCAACAACAACAACAACAGCAGCAACAGCTGCAACAGCAGCAGCAACAGCAACCACAACAACAACAACAACAACAGCAACAGCACCACCACCAACAACAACAACAGCAAGAACAACAGCAATGTGTGTTCAGCAGCAGCAGCAGCAGCAACAGCAACAACAA
>CM042746.1:44960929-44988429 GCA_022496165.2 Catalaphyllia jardinei
GAACATGACTGAATGACCCGGAAAGGCCGGGCTAGCTTTCACCTTATGATGTAACAGAGAATTAACTCTGCAGTGTAAGTTTTAGTGCTAATTTAACCCATGAAAAACCCACTGGGCGTTAGCCCTAGTAAAGGGAATCAGGGAACCACACGAGGTAAAGAAAAAATCTTTTGACCTCGGTGGGAATAGAACCCACGACCTCCGGAACAGATCTACCGTTACTCTGCCGACTGAGCTACGAGGTCGGACAGAGAAAGTCGGGGTCGATTTAGATGGTGAATCGCGGCAAAGAGAAAGTAGGGCCTTTGAACGAATAACCATACAAGAACGTAAGCTAAAAAAGAAAACTAATTATAACAAATTCTGTTTTTAGAATGAAATTTCTTCCTTTTATTTAAGCCATGCGGAGCTAGAGAGAACAGCTGAGCACTCCAACAAGCCTCTTTTGTAATTAACAATTCTTCCAAGTTGTTATGGGCCCCTGATCGATGCATTGAAATGAGAAATCACCTAGAGTGTGTGGAATTTTGTTGAAATGCACTGCCACCTCACAAGTATTTTTGTTTGTATAAACACAAAATATAGACGAAAGAGCTTGCCCAAATCGAGAAAAAAGGAAAATTATGACTAGAAATAACCGCTTGATGATACGGGGGCGGTGACAACTTAATACACACAAAAGGCATAAATTCATAACAAAGAAACGCTACTTTTACAAACGGGGCAAGCTTCAAAAGAGAAAACAAACGAATGCAACTTACATATCGGTCCCTATACGCTGGTGGCTTGAATCCAAAACTTAAGAAATCAACTTGTGATGAACAACGCGCGTGAACGGCGAACAGTGAATAATGAGAAAAGGTAAACGATACGATAACTAAAAATCAGCGGGAAAGAAAGACTGTATGAAGAAATCTGGACTGCTCACTGAACTAATCAGAATTCTCCGTTTTATCGCGGACCAATTCAGCACAAGCCATGTAGAGTGTAGTTTATGAG
Source organism: Catalaphyllia jardinei (assembly GCA_022496165.2). Taxonomy (NCBI): domain Eukaryota; kingdom Metazoa; phylum Cnidaria; class Anthozoa; order Scleractinia; family Caryophylliidae; genus Catalaphyllia; species Catalaphyllia jardinei. The sequence goes on from CM042746.1 coordinate 44,961,929, forward strand.
ATAAATTTGTCACCTATTTCAGGTTCTGCATGGCTGGGATACAGCTGGAATTTAAACGGACTGAATATGTAATTTTCACCGAGTTTAGTGATTTTAAGAGTTACTGTAAGTAATGCCGCAATATGTCGCTATGATGGCTACAACCATGCATATAGCATATAACTATTTCTCCCGCTGTTCAGAGAATTATATGCCATATATATTTACCTGCTCATATGTTTATTGATAGCTCTTGATGGTTGCAACAGTAAAGTTCACTGGAATGCCGGAGACAGAGTGTGCTGGTTACTCAGGTTTTGCATTTACTATTGTTTTGGGGCGCGTTGTGATTTGTAGAAGTAACATTGCATTACGAACGAATATTAACATCAAACAAAAGCAAATTATATTCATCTGTAACATATTGAATATTTTCGTTATTTTTAATGTGAAGAAAGATAAGCTTTAGTTTTGTGCAATCTGAAAAAAGATATACAGCAAAGCCGATGTAGGTCACTATTTGTTCGGTCAGACGAAACTCAATTTTTTATTGCGCTTGAATTGTTTTTGTGCCAAGATGTTGGCTTTGTGAAGATAAAAACAAAGCATCTCTTAGAGAGAGTCCATGACGAATTGAAATGAGACATTTAGACATGGACATTCCGTGACATTATTCGAATCTTGAAACCAGACGTTATATTTTCCTATCTCGGCAGTGCACTTTGTGTGGGATGAAATGGGCTACTGTATACTTTACATTATTCTCCTCTCTAAAGGATAGGAACTTTGAAACATTTTTAAATTAGCATCGATCAGTGAGGCAAGAAGGAACTAGAATGTTTACCGTTTTGCTTAGAGTGCCTTTGCTTGATGTAATGATCTGGAGCTCGTCGTACTTCGTAGACAAGAATGGCAATTGGTTGGATAATAACCAAGCCCAAAACCATAACTAGAAATATTTGCCAAGGGCACCCAAATGCCTGAGTGATTTGACGTCATCTACATCGTAAAACATTTAGGAGGCGATTAGTTTCTTCTACAAAGAGTTGAATTACAGAGTTTTCAGGCCGTAATTTCTAGGGACTATGACAACATGTGATTCGGAGCGTATACACGAAGTATCACTGTAAATACGTTAAATAACGTAAATATGTCAGTTCTGTTAACAAGACCTCCGGCTGCTGGACTAATCACTTCATTTGACAATGATTCTTACTACTGGAATTTACACTATAATTAAAATGATCTTTCATATCTTTTGCTTCAGACGTTGGCAGGTGTTTATAACCTCAAGCTCGTCCACATGGCTATATTAAATCGTCTCATAGTGAACTAGTGAGCGTAACAAAACAAAAATTTTAATCTCCTGAACTTTAAGAGTTCACTGAAATTGCTAAACTAACTTAACCATTTTTTCTGCAGAGTAAACAATGTCGTTTGTACTTTTAAGCTTCCGTTGGTCCAACAGTGTACAGGTTTCCTAACTTGTGATGCCAAGCTACAGGGTAATGAAAAGACTATTTCAAGGGTACATCGGCAATTGTGCCCAAGGGTATATATGTATATTTTTCCACAGGGCATTTTAATTGTTATAGCGGTATAAATTTACAAACAGTAGCACACTTATCAGTCGTGGCGTTGCTCGGCCTTTCAACTTTTCTTCCTTCTCTTCGACCTGATCAAGTTCTCAGGCACCGTTGTTCTGTTGTCTTAATTGAATATCTAAAAGTGCTGACGCCTTTGCTGATTGGTCAGAGATTCAAACGATGATAAAATTGAGGCCAGCTTGCGTTTGTTAAACGGAGTCCCTGACTGTCGTAATAACCGGAGGTATCAAATAATGCAGATGTTATCACACGTGGTGTGTTAAGGTAGGAAATCATGTACTTTTAGTACAAAATCAGCGCAATTATTCCATATCTGGAGATAGTATTCCAACCGTAAAAGTCACTAGCTTCTCAAATGTAAGGCATTAATCATGTCGATATGCATTCCACTTTCTAGATTTCTCAGATGATAGTTCATTTTAAAGAATCAAATTAATTCAGAAGAGTTAGGCAACTTCACCTGACAGTGGTAAGCTAATGCTTATTTTCACAGTCCAAGGCAACGTAATTTCATGAGAAAATTAATGTATGAGGTAACCTGCTGTTTGTTTTGTTAAAGTAGTTGCTATGAGTTTAAATATCATCGCTCCTCACAATAGCATAGCGAGAAAATAAGTCATACTCTAACTTGCTGATATAAGAAAAAAAACCCTCACACTTAAACTGATGCGAATAGCTAGTTCTTGCCATGCGAAACTAGTCTTCCAAATGAAAGGAATACGTCAGCGTGACATTTCAGTCTATCCATCCATCTTTGACTTGTTCTCTTATTGCTTTCTTTACCGTGTACTGAAATTTGTCTTTCGGGATAAATCATGCTCGCTAAAAATTGCGTCGTTGCTTACTTTGCCTTATAAATTTTCATCTAAACAAATGTCCGAGAAGAAAAAAAAAATGCGGAGCTGTCGGGCTCGAAAACCCAGTAAATTGGCAAGATGCAGTCAGAGTTATGCTCAAGGATGTTATCTTTTGGTAGAATTAAAAGAGTAACGGTTTTTCTCTTGGTCCTGTTGGCGTTGTGTACAAGCAACGTCGCCGTGATTCTATATACGCCGTTTATTCCACTGACAAATAGAAAAGTGCTAATTCTCTTCTGAGGTTGTTTAAAACCAATGTATATAGAATGAGCCACTCAAAAGACATTATGCTTTAACAATATTGGACTGACTGGATTTCAACCTACTCAGTCTTTATTGTTGGGTGTTGAAATCAAGCATAAAATGCGACAATGAGGGCTATCGCTGTTTTGTGTTTCTTTGTTAACTTCAAGGCACACATATCTCCCTAAATTTAATCTTCATATCAACATTATGTTAATGCCTTAAGTTGACCAATAACAATGGATACTGTGATGCAAACTTAATTCACAGAAGTGAAAATTGAATTATACTTATAGATTTCGTGAGAGCTTTAGGGTTACTTTTAGCTGAGGTTCGGTTGACTCACTGCGTGTTTACAGCTACACAACAAAAAAAACATGTTCTTGGCAATGAGAATTACGGGCTAAAGACTTAAATTTAAGGACTTTTACGTCAAAAACATTCCAGTATTTGTTAGAGCAAGACAGAATACATCATAAATGTAGTTAAGAGTTGTTAGTATAGGTAATCATACGGTTTCGAGTTCAATTTGGAATTAACTTGCACGAGTGAGTTTTTCAAAAAGCTGAAATTGCACGAGCCGCTTGGACGAGTGCAATTTCAGCTTTTTGAAAAACTCATAAGTGGAAATTAATTTCGAATTGAACGAGAAAAACTGCATGATTACTTATTAATGATACAAACATGAAAAAATTTGCAGGGAAAAAGTGCCAGAAGATGTTTCTTGAAGCCTGTTTTTCGCATTCGAGAAAACTTTTTTCAAAGTTTCAGTACAAAATTTTTGTCATTGCTTTACATGATAATCATTGACCTACAAAATTTCTTATTGTCTTTCAGTAAATCATAATCCAGAATTACGATGTGTAATTTGCACTAATGTTACACTTTTTGCACTGGTGTTACACTTGAACTGCACTCCTCTCAGCCAATCACAACCGAGTAATTTTTTCATGTGTATTATTATTATTGTTGAAAATAAATTTTCCCTTTTAGTTTTTAATATTTTTGAGTGCTAACACTATTTGAAATACCGGCTTTATCAACTTCACATGGATTTATACCAGCTGTCTTTATATTTAAATTCAGCTGATCTATTTTCTGCAGTTTTGATGAAATAGTTATTAGTATTCTTATTGACACGTATTTTTTTTATTGTGTAACTGTAAACACATGGTGTGTCAGCTGAACCTCATGAAATTACTCATGGAATCTATATGTATACAGCTGTTTGGAGAAAGGTTCTCTCACAACAGTGAACGCGACATTGCCAAACGTTATTATGGGTAACAGTGGTTTTACAGTTATTGATTGAAGTGCAAGGTATTTGAGCGTAAGAGAAAGAAACAACACTAACACGTGCATTTATGTTTTCTCTTTCCTTCTAACTAAACACCGTGAACCTTAACTAAGTAGCACCAAACTATTACCACCCAATCAGCGGCACTGCCGCGCGCTTTTGTGCTGTCGTGGGACAACGTTTGTCGAAACAGCTTATAGGAAACGTATGCAATCCTCAGTAATGAAACAAAAAGGCGATTGAACATTTTGTCACAATGCCATGCAAGCCTGGCGCAGCCCATTTAAGACAAAGCCATATTTTTGCACTTTGTTGCTGTGCTAGCGACATTGTGTATATCAGGTTTCAGGATTATAGAACTTTTCTGAACGATTTTATGAGCGTTGTTATAGTTTTTACTCTATGAATTTTAACGTCATCTTATTTTCTACGGAGGGTTGCATACAATTGTTGCCTTAAGATAAAAAAATGCAAAGAACGAGGAAAAAATAAAGAAATGGCGCACAAACAATGTAAACATCAGTGTTAGTTTATTACAAAAGGCAATTTATATAAATTTCATTGGTCAAATTTTCATGCGAATACGTACATGTACATCAGAGCTTGCAATACCGAGGTATCAGAGGGACTGTATTAGATAACACAGGGGTGACATAGTTTTCTGCGCCAGCAATGATGACAATCCTCACAAAACCTCCTAACCCTAATCCTAACAGCTGGTCACTAAATCCACCTCATCCGATGTTACTTAATGCTAACCGTATCAGACGTGTAATACTTGTTTGAGATGCATTTTGACGAACGAATTCCACGCCAGGAACTATCCGTTGGTACCGTCTTCACTAAATTCTGCCTTCACTAAGTCCTTACTTTAATTCACGCAGACATAGATGCATGTCTGCATAGACATATAACACGTCTTCTTAGGTAAATACGTCCATTAAGTCGATAATTTTGTGAATTTGTCGGCCGCTCAAATCAGAGAAGCACGTTTCGGAAATGATGATTTGTTTTTCTTAATGAGACGTTCACACGCTTGAACCATTGATAACATGAAGATGCCATGATCATATGGGCGCAAAGCGTAACCAGTTGAATAGTATTATTCTTGTCATGTTTGCAAAATTTCAAGTTCTAAACACTGATGACATAAATTTCCATGCATAATGATGGCTGCCATGGCTCTTTGCCTGAGGAAAACGCTTAGTCCGCCTAATGACCTTGAGATTAGCACCTTGAGACATGGCCGCATTAAGGCTGTTGTTGATTCTTTTTCACTGCATTTGCTGTTGTTAATTCTAGATTTGTTGATTCTTTATCAACTACTGTTGGCGAGCACGTGCAGTCCTTTGTTCCCAGTGTATTGTTAACGTAAATTTTATGGTGTAGTTCTAATCACAATCGTGTATTCAGTGAAAATTCACATGTACAGCCGTCAACCGTCGAACCTTTACAACTGAATATGGCATAGGAATGTCGAAACATGTTTTGTAAAAGGAAAAATGTTTCCATTTTAAAAAATTAGAATACTAATGTTTTGTCTTGGATGTGATTGGGTAGATCAAGCCAAAAAGCCGACAGCCGGCATCCTATCTTCATAAACTCACCAGCTCAACTATAAAGCATGCCTTGAGATGGTTAGAAATGTGCATTGATGCGAGGTGATTCACATCAACTCCGAGAGGTCAAGAGACAAGAAACCAGCAGGCGAAACTTCAAACATGTAAAGTAATAATGAAGAGTGTTACCTTTCGTAATATTGCTTTGTAAGGTAATTTAAGCTCGGGGGATACTCCCATACACTGGCTATAGAGGTATGTGCCTTGAGGTAGGATATGGTTTTTGAGGTCCCTATCCTGCAGTAGGGTTTGTTTTTTGCCCTTGTTTGCATAGTGTTCCCGTGGGAACTTATGATAGGGTACCAACATTATGTCAGCTAGAAGTACGTAAATGCCCAGCTGAACAAAAAATTCAAATTAAATGATGATGCTTAGCTTCCAATGCTATTAAAAAAAAACTGCACCTTTCACGCCATTCTTAGTTTTTGTTTTTCTCTTGAACAGGCCGTGTCATTTGACGAGTCCGGCTGTGCTTTAAAGAGGGTATCGATTTGCACTTCCATTATCCTTAAATAGGGTCAGGGTTTAAGAACGTTTGCGGCACGATTAATTCACTTGTTGTGTAGAAAATGTGTGCGGCAGCAGTTGAAATGTAAGGGCATTTACATCAATAGTTACGTTGCAAAAAATACAATTTAATCACGCAAAGTAGCCAGCTAGCCTGTGCCTGCACGTTAATCTTTTTCGTGTTGTTGTTTAGTGTTATGGCTATAATTTCGTTTAAACTCAATGGGAATGCCTCCTTATCTTCCAAAGTTAATCATTTTAAGTGAAAGAAATTAACTATGATTTTTATAGTCTTTGAACGTTGTATTAGTTTCCCAGTAATATCAGCTGCTGATATGCTAACTGTTAATACGAAAACCGATAGGAAGTCGAGCAATTTCAATTTTTAGTACACAAAAAGCTTGCACTAGAGTAATTTTAAGTATATGGTAGTCTTTCATATTTTCTAAAAGCTAAAGATATAAATATTTTCATGAGATAACACAAAAAGGAAATTATTCGTGGGAAGTCGAGAAAATAAATTTTAAAGATCAGAGACATTGTTCAATCACAGGTAAAATTCCCTCCTCAGTGTCATTTCACGAGTACTTTCAAGTGTTAATATGGACTTCAACATTTGTTTTCAACAGTTGTTGTTGTAACAAATTATTTATTTTGAGAAGAAACTTAAAACAGTCCCATAGAAGTTTACAATACAACGTAAATAAATTATTTGGTACAAAGTTTTTCTCCCCGTGTTACTCAAACTTCTGTTGTTTTTCCTCTTAAAGTATTAACTACTCTCCAGTCCCGAGCTTCAGATACCAATTCTACATATTTATTTCGAAAAAAGCTTTTTTTTATTACGGTTGTGAAAATTTCTTGGTACACCAAGACAAAACGTAGCCGGTGACTACTATCTTATTTTTTCTATTCTCATCACTTGCCTGCATGGTAATGCCATGATATTGTAAGGCGAAATGTTATGTTGATCGCTCTCATGCTAGGAGTAAATAAAGCCTCTTAAGCCCAGCTGCCTCTAATTGCCTCTTGGCGTTCAATTCTGGTTTCTGAAACACCAGGCGCCTGGAGTAATGCTATACTACCCGCCTGGATGGAGTGCTAGTCCAGTCCAGGCTGGTCTTTTTCATTGTTGTAGTGAGAAAAATAAACTTGACAATAACGACTACGATCTAATCTTCTCCGCTATATATTTTAATGCAGTCCACGTCATTTTCTTTATTTTACTTCTATAAATAAAACCCATCACTGACTATCTCTAGATGGCTTCACAGCTCGTTGTTGGTAGAGCACCTGTACAGGAATCATAAACGTCATAGATTTTAATGCAGTTAGAGCCTGCTTGACACATAACCGAAATATCATCCTCGTTCGTTCTTTCCTCATAGCTTTCCCCACAAAATATATACTGTTTCGACTTTTGTTTCGGATTATGATAATCCGTAGTGGATTACTCAGCGTTATCCGCTAATCGTCAACTCAACGTAAAACCGCAACAAACATTTACCTTATTCTAATTTAGTGCTTCGTTTTTGTCGGTTTCCTTTTTTTAGTTAAGCATATTTTCCCGTTGGAGATTAATTTTCAAGCCCTAGAAATGTCTTGTTGAATCTTTGAAAAAAGAAAATTAATAAATGAATTAATGCTCGTCCTTATGCTAAATTAGCAAATGCATCGTCGAACATAAAATCGTGAAAATATCATGAGAAATATGTGGCAGGTGTGTAACGAAAATTAATCTGAGGTTTCTGAATCTGAGACTTTTCTCTAGCTGCTGCTACAGAAATTCAAACTTATAGGCGCGACTATCTTTCATTTCTCTCAAATAGGACCTATTGTTTCTCCTGACGGGAGCAAAATGATGGTTAACCGCCACACTCCACACACCAGCAAATACCGCATCCTGTTCAAAAAATGTTTGTCTAGCTCATTTAAGCCAGACAAAATTCTCTGTTTGAGAATGCTACACTGATTAAATTAATATGTCTCTTCGTGCTACATCAAATGACACATCTCGACAACAGCTTGATCGTTTTTGATCTTTTTCCGTGATCGTTTTTCATCTTCTTCGGTTTTCTTGTTCAAGTATATTGATGATGAATACTGATAACAAATTTTAGACCTGGAAATCTCTCTTAAAACTCCTCAAATGTAATTCTGGCGCGAAATGTTTAGTTTCCTAACGCCAGATGAAACAAAAACCTTTTTATTAGCAAAATGAAACCGTTCCACGCATTGCTATTTCATTGTTATAGCGTCGACCATCACTTTTGTTTTCCATATTTGCGGTTTTCACCATCTGGTCCATTAAGCCAATCGCGATAAAGCTCATGCTGACTTTATTATTAAAGTTGTTATTCAATTCTTCAGGGAGAAATAAGTAGATTATCTACACAGCAAGATTTTTAAAACAAGTAAATATACACGAGGAACTGACTTTCTCGAGAAACCGGCTTGTGCGTTGAAATAAAGAAGCTTAGTAAGAGCTCTAAGTAGCGGAGCAAACTGAAACGGGAAAAGTTTTATTTGAACTTCAGGTAAGATTCATATCGCTATTGCAGATTGTTTATCTGATTTACCAGACCTCATGAACTTAGTTTTGACCAAAGTTTGTTTTTGCAATCTCTTTTTGCGTGATTTCATCAAGATAGCTAAAAACCTTCACCATTGTCCCAGAGGAAGTTTGTCACTCATCAAGGCGCTAAATACTAAGGTAGGAAGCAATTTCTTTCTACTTTCGCAGTTGCACAAACGGCTAATTTTATCATTATATGGATTGGTGTTTTGCATTAATTTTGAAAATTTGAGACCAAATTGTTAGGCGATCGGTGGTTGAGGGAAACGCTGGACTGCATATGATTTCCCATACAAAAATTCATTTTTCCTACATTAGCGTGCAGTCTTACTTTAAAGCGTTGAATAGGCGATTGAGATTTTAACGAGGTAACGAGCCAACGAACAAGCACATATGTTTGTGTTATATCTTTGCCAAAGGAAAACAAATTAAGTTTAAGAGAAAATTGATAAAGCTGATATTTAATATAATTTTTAGACAATTATAGAAAATAGGTGAGTTTCAAACGTGAGAAGTATTTTTAAAACTAAATTAAATCTATTTACAATGTTGGAATATAGTTAACTAAAAAGTGCTTCCACAATCACCCCATTTTTGTTTTGTTTCTTATCATCTAGGCGATTTTGTTCTGTACATTTTGTCAAAAAATATGATGGTTTTTTTTTGGCTAGCAGGTTTACATGCTGCGAATTCATTAAGGTAATTGCTGCCTATTGAGGGAAATGATATTTTTTCTTAACAGCTTCCTGTGATTCTAATGAAAAATATCTTTCATTCGGTTGTCATTTCAATTTTTGTTTTATTTGAACCCGGTAAATATCATTATACCTTTATTTTGAGCGGCTTTGAAATTCGTGTTCCAAATTGCACAAATGTCCATGAAAATCTACAAACCTGACATGTTAATCCATATTCGATACTCTCCTTGAGTTTTGAGATAATTCTCGAAATTTGGGCGGGCGTTTCTAAGCCCCTTTGTCCTTCGGAGGAGTTAAATCGTACGTTTTTCTAATATTGTGAAATATGTTCCAAAAAAGCCATTTTTATCTTTTAAAATATAATGCAAACAATCGAATGAGATGGGCCGGGCCTGAAAAAGAAAAACGTGACGAGTACAAGACAGCTGACAAAGTCGGCAGATTATGCGATTTCCAAAGTTTAGTGAGTGAATTGTTACAAACACATAAAAAACAAACAATACAAGCTTAAGTTTGTTACGCATGATAAGGAAAAAAAAAGTTAACATGTATTAAAGAAAAGATGTCATTTTAGCACGGAGCTGGCAGATGTTTTTAACCAGAACTAAATATATTTAGAATTAATCAATGATTCGATAATGGTTGACGGTTTAAAGCATTTTCGATTTGTCGTTTCTTAGGGCTTCTTATCTTGGATATGATACTGATTTAATAGCCTTGCGTTTAAAGTGGCAACATAAATTCCCTTGTAGGATATGTGCTCTAACACATTTTATGAACCCCGTACTGTTATAAGGTTTCTGTCAATTAAATATTTTTTGTAGCATAATAGTTGTGTTCCAACTGGGTTATTGAATATATTATATATGCTTACAGTTATGAGCACTCATGTAAAATCAGTTCTATCTTTGGTCAGTCATAATGATTTGTTTACCGATTTTTTTTCGTATACCTTACCCTTGGTTTCGTCAAAACGTCAATAATGTATTTTTAATTATGTTAATGGTAAAAAAAAAATACATTTGCATCAGGAGTCAGTAGTATGTAACATGCAAAGAATGCAGTTTCTGTTTTAGCCAATCAAATGTAAGAGCTCTAACGTCGAGAAAGTAGTTTACTTTACCTTTTGTTGAAGAATATGAACCTGCTTCCTCAGTAACATCAAAGACGAAAGATGTTTGAAGTTTTTCAAGGTATGCGTTTACTTGCGTCCTACATGATTTATCAATATATGTTTTGTTTCGGTCACACCTCAAAGCCTCAAAACTTATTTTTGAATCTTTCGAGACATTTATAACCTTGTTTGAGGAGAGAATTTAGCGACAATTGGCTAATATAGAAAAGCAAACAGTACGCAGTTTGAGAGAGCCCGCTAATCATAGCAACGATCTGTTTATCTATTCTTTGTTGTTACGCAACACTTTGTATTCGTAGTTAGAACTGCTTGAAGTTGTAAGTTGCCAATATTCTAACTGCGAGAAATCTAGCTCCCTGTGATGGAATACGGTCTATAGTTGTTTAGAACCTGTACCTGAAAGATTACATTTTTGTTTATAGAGGCCATCACCAATGCAGCTGTCTTGAAAACTGTTTTTCGGAGGCGCCCCTCCGGAGGCGGGTATGTAACCACTGGCACTGAAGTTAACCCATCTTGGTTTACGTTCTGATTACGTTTGGATTACAGTGCCCTTAACAGCCATATGTTTTTTTTTGTCATTAACTTTACTAATTTTTGGAATTTCTTCAGCGAAAAAATTATATCGATTGATAAAATCTCTACCTTTCTGCATGTGTTTAAACTAGTTATTTCTTTGTTTACGACTGTGGAAGGGGGGGAACCAAGGTCAGGACTCACTAGTGACGCCATCGCAGATCTAACAAATGGGCTGAAAGAAATAAAAAGACTTTTGAACGAGCTATGAGCGCTGAGAAAACATTTTTGGATTATTTGACCTTCATATCCTGTCAAAATAGGACAAGACTTTCCAATGTAAGAACTGTATCATCGAACAATACAATTCAGCGTCTAGCTACGATTGGAACATATCTATTTATTCCATGGAAAAGAAAATACAGCCAATCAGGAAGGCCGTTGTATATCCGTCAGTATTCCATCGAACTTTTGCATCGATCAGGGCTATTCAACTGTATCACACCCAGCCTTCCCATCTGGCCTTTGAATTTTCTATGGTATGGAAATAGTTGTACAACCCTTTCTCGCCCCATAACCGTGGAACATCCCACTCACCACTTGCATTTTCTTGGTATACACATCCACCTAAAGGCTCGTGAGTATACCATAAATACCATTGACTCGTTGGATATTCCACGGTATACCACTCGAAAACGTTGCATAACTAGTACATATACTGTAAACCCACGAATTAGCGCCTCCCCTCAAATAAGCCCCTCCTCTTCGAATACGCCCCCCTCCTTCGGGTCAAAATTTAAAATAAGCGCTTCCCCTCGAATAAGCGCTCCCCTCTCCTCTGGTACATGGAAGAGAACTGACAACAACAAAGAATGTTGTATTTTGGTCGTGCTCAAAGACAAGCAAGCGGTTATCGACTTATTCAAGCACTCCACATTGAGCGGATAGTAGTGAAGGTTAGCTGATTCATTGCCTAAAACTCAACTAAGTAGGAAGAAGTAGTAGTAAGACTTGATTTAAGGAGGGTAACACTTGACAGTAATAAAACTGATAAACTTGTGGTCCTTGTGCAGCAGACCTAGACGGGTGTACGTAGTTTTTTCAGGAGAAACGAAAGACTACCGAGAGTCTGACACATCTATATTTTACAAAAAGCCGATCACATCTGACCACGATGCGCCCTAATTTGAGGGTTTACGGTATGTTTATATACATATATTTCCCATTTGAAGTTCAAATTCAGTGTTAGCCATGCCCGCTGCACTGCAACTGAGTCAGAATTGACAATTTGCCGGTCCATTTGCCTTACACAAGGGATTAAAATAATGACTGAAGAGTTAAATTGTAGCTGTTGAAGAGATATAAAGATGTCAACGAAAACTAATATTTGTCAACTTAACTTAATAATGGAAGCTGCAGGCTTTGGAGTATCAAAACATATTTAGATTCAATTATTCCCCAAATCTACCCCGAAATACGAGCTTCAACAAATGTAATCAAGTAGACGCAAGGTCCTGTCTACGTACTGCTCCAGATCAACGCCTGGGGTAAAGTGAAACCTTTCACCTTGTTATTGCCGACCGACCTTATAAAATTTAATTTAATTTTTTTTTTCTACAGCATCACAGCGTGACTGAATCCTAAATCCTTGAACGAGCAAATCGTGTGCGCTCTAGCGGTCCGGACTTTTCTTTCCGGACCCCGAGTACGTACCACTACGAAATTTCCAACTCTATATTCATAATGTACGTACGAGACCCAAATATAAATATCGCAGGCTGCACAAATTTGCATATTTTTTTACTAGTGTGTCATGGAAGGTCTTTTAACAAGATCTTGACAATAGGTTCAGATTAAGAGAGCTAGGATGTCGTAGTGGTTAGAGCGCTCACGTCCTTCCAATATGGCCTGGGTTCGATGTCGGCCCGGTGTCATATGTGGGTTGAGTTTGTTGTTGGTTCTCGCCAACGTACACTCAAAATTCAAATTCGACCGCGCGTAAAAACCAGCTGAGGCTGATATGGCTTGCTCTCTAAAAATGTTGTAGTTTATGATAGTGTCAGTAACACGACTACACTCTTTTGTCTTTTGTCTAAAAACTCTTCTTCATGGCAGTCCTCGACTTATCACTTTCTGTTAAAATAAGCAATCTAATTTTCGTAAATAAAAGAGATTAAATTACGATATGATATCATAGAATATCATATTTAAAATTATAATTCGGTCTGCTCCTTAAAATTTGCACGTCAGATAATTTTTTTCAGCCCGGGAGACTACTATAAAGGTAAGTAGGTATATGGCAAATGTCACAAACCAGGCCTAACGTTCTACTTTCATTGTTAGTTTTAGGTATTGTATTGAGCTGTATTTTTACTTTTAGAGGGCCACAAGTTTGTCAGTAATAACAATTACTGTTGACTGTCACCCTCAAGTCTCTCGCTTACTTACTTATTAGCATAATGTAAGCGATGTTTAGAGTGTGAACTGCAGGATATGTACTTGAGCATATGTACTTGAGCACGATTAACGACGACGCTTCGCAGTCGCAGCGTTTTCATGCGTAACAAAGGCATTAGCGGGCGTTTATTTACCGGCTATCCGCTTTATTAACTTTTATGTTCTTTCTTTCCGGAAAAAGGCTATTTGAATTAGTCAAAACGTTGATTCAAAATCATTTTTACCTCAGTAGGATCTCGGCAAAAAAATCTCGACCTCTACTTCTTATGGCTGACCTTCTAGTAATGAAAATGGGACTGAGTGGAGTCACGACCGCGCAGCGGGAGTACAGTCCGATTTGTTTATCACGAGTATGGGTACAGACCAAATTGGACGACACAAATTTCTATTACCAGTTTATCTTAAAAATTATCATTTCCGAGAAAAAGGCAAACTTTACATCAGAAGACTCGCAAAGGCGGCATAAATTATTTAATGTAGCTCTGAAACTGAGATTGGTTGATTTAAAACTACCACTTTGAATGCGATTAGTTGGATTAGTTGATTTAAACCACAACTTTGAATGTGATAGCTAGGCTTATTGAACTGTCCGAGAACGAACTGTCCAATAACAATCTTTCCGATAACAACTTGGCAAGTGAATTAGAGGAAAATAGAAGTGTTTAAAACCAATCACAATTAAGAAAATTGTATTTTTTTTTACGATTAGCAAGGAAATAAACAGGTGATCATAGATTGTAATTCGACTCCGGGGCTTGTGATTCATCGCCATTATTTCAATAGTTTCTGCACAGCACGCATACTACTATATGCTATAGACTTTCAGGTAGTAATTAACATGATAACCCTTTTTGGCTGCGTGAATCTCACGCTACCTAAAGCTCCGGATTAAGTCGAAGACAGAAATACAACTAAAACAAACTAAGGTTACCTAGTTAGACATGACAGAGTAGCAGAAATCGAGCCTAACAGAAATTTTGCAAGTTCGCAACACATAAATGCCCAGAGCAATATTTCTGCTTGGAATTAGTAACCTCCATCGGCGATAATTATTGTTTTGGTCAAAACTGGGTATCACTGCAATAAGGACAATTATTATATGGCAACGTAGTCTTTACGTAAATCTGAGCGTTCTGATTGGTTCTTTGTTGGTCAGGATTTCACCATACGGACCATAGGCTGTATATTTTTTTTTGTTGTTTTCGAAAGCCGACAAATTCAAAACAAGCATGGCCCGAGTGTCACATAACAAACTACTTACTAACCTATAAAGTAAAGGGGGTAAGTTTCTAAAGAAACTGTGGTGCTGCGTCGGTGGGAGTATTACAAGATAATTTGATTTTATCAACTGAGTTGATAATGTGAATTGGCCCCCCCATAAAGAGATTCAGAAGCTGACGTTTCGAGCGCTAGCCCTTTGTCGGAGCGAATCGGATTCGCTCCGACGAAGGGCTAGCGCTCGAAACGTCAGCTTCTGGACCTCTTTACGGTGGCCAACTCACGTTTTCAACTCAGTTGATAAAACCAAATTATCTTACTTACTACCCCGACTTTCTCTGTCCGACCTCGTAGCTCAGTCGGCAGAGTAAAGGTAGATCTAATCCGGAGTTCGTGGGTTCGAATCCCACCGAGGTCAAAAGATTTTTTCTTTACCTCGTGTGGTTCCCAGATTCCCTTTACTAGGGCTAACGCCCAGTGGGTTATTCATGGGTTAAATAGTACTAAAATTTACGCTTCAGAGTTAATTCTCTGTTACATCATTTGTGTTCATAGTGCTACGCGGCACAACATTCATATACTCTTTTCTCAGCAAGGGGTTTGGAAAGGTGGTGAAACATGGTTTTTTGGGCTATATTACATGAAAACAAATTAAAATTATAGATTCTGTTTTATATTTGCGCTCAATTTAATCATGACCAATGTAACCTCGATCATTTTTTTTTTGTTTCCCCAATACCAAGCATCACCTTATTCGATAGGAGTGCGCACGCTTAAGCCTTTTATGGGAATGACTGCGGTCGCTCTTTGACTATAGTTAGGACGGAGATAATTATAGCTACAATGTAGCTATTTCGACAATGTGACCGCTTCTCTGTTCGCTCTAAATGTACTAAATATACTAAATTTACGCTTCGGTGATCCAAAACATGCTAACTATAGTTCTACCCAAGCAAGGTTCATGGGAAAGTCTTAAGTTTACAAACAAACATCCAATCAGAATGTGACAATTCCCCAATTCTAAAAATACCATAATATTCTTTGTTTGTCTACCCAAAATTTTGATTAGGCATTGTCTTTGTTTTCTCTTGGGACTATTGTAGGTCCCAAGAGAAACTGGAAACAATGCTGATGCAAAATTTGGGTAGACAAACAAATAATATTATCGTATTTGGGTAGACAAACAAAGAAGATTATGGTATTTTCGGAAGTGAAGAATTCTTTTCGCACGTACGAGATGAGGATTCATAAATATGCAAAACAAAACCAACACAATCACAAACACAAACACAAAATTTACACACAACGAGGTAGCAACTCGTGTAGCTAAAGGGCACTTGACACCCTTCTACTTATGTGCGGCAATTTGATTTCTCAGCATATTAAACTCATTGCGACATTTGCCCTATGTCGTATCGGGTAACGCCGACATCCGGTGAAATCGACCTAAAAGTACGCAATTTTTGTTCGAATATTGCCTTTCGTTCGTAAACTAGGATCTTTTTTTCCAAATGTACCACCTGAAATAAGATGAGCGATATCTAAGCTTCTATGGATAACAAGCTGGACATGTTTTATCGTGATTTAGGCATGGCATTTTTACATCTTTTTGGTACCGGTTTGATGTGAATATTACAAAGCGTGACCGGTCTGGAAACCACCGGGCCGAAAAAAACTGGGCCAGTTCGACAGCGCATGCTCAGCATTGAAAATGTACCGCCAGAATTAAATACTTGAAGAAATTTGGCGCATTTCGATATATAATTTGATAGGGTTTGAGCCGATTCTGGCAGGGCAAAGTGACTTCGAAAGTATTTATTACTATCTATCTATCTATCTATCTATCTATCTATCTATCTATCTATCTATATACAAGGAAAGAAACTTTCCAAGGTGAAACACGTTGTCTCCAAATCTTTTAGCGGCTGCACGTTGGAGGATATGTCCGACTTCGTAAAACCCTTCTTACGCCGAACACCAGACGAGATTATACTACACATTGGGACAAATAATCTCTCAACCGATGAACCAAGACAATTTAGGTGAGAAAATAGTAGACTTGGCTAGATTCATTGAATGAGAATCTTCGTCGACGAAATTAGCAGTGTCCCGCCTGATAGTAAGAAAAGACGACTTAGACCGTGAATTAAAAAATGTTAACAAAACACTTCGGTCAGTTTGTATCTCAAATGGATGGACTTTTATTTCCAACGAAAATATCGATGCCAGCTGTATAAACAAAGGGGGACTTCACCTTAACCGGAAAGGGGTCTACAAGCTGGCCGGCAATTTTAGAAACAACATAAATAGTGATTGAATCCGAAACGTTAAGTGTTTTCGTCCCAGGGTAAAAACTGACTGAAATGCTCTCAGCTTTCAAAGTATGAAACCCGCCATCAGTGTTAGTTGTGTAACTCCATGTTCCCGAAATTTTCAAATCAGCGTTCACAAAAAGCTTCAGCTCTTCCATCCGATTCATAATTTAGTAGATCCTCGTCAATCTGGCTTTAGATCTCTCCACTCAACAGTAACCGCTCTTCTTGATCTTACCAACCAATGGTGTTTTAATATTGATAGGGGACTGGTTAGTGGAATTTTATTCTTAGATCTTAAGAAAGCCTTTGACACAGTAGACCACCAAGTTTTACTAATGAAATTAGAATACATTGGAATTCGTGGCCATGCCTTGGAATGGTTTAAATCCTATTTAGTATACAGATTTCAAATCGTATTTACAAACGGAGTACTCTCCGATAAAGCTAGTCTAAGGTGTGGAGTTCTCCAGGGCTCGATACTTGGGCCACTTTTGTTCCTAATATACATTAATGATCTTACCACTATAGCCGATTATGCTACCGTAAGAATGTACGCAGATGATACAAATATGACTTTCACTGCTTGTAGCATCCCTGAGTTGCAACATGATATGAATATTGATCTTCAGTTTCTACAAAATTGGCTAATAGCAAATAGACTAACTTTAAATGTTTTAAAGACAGAATTTATGTTAGTAGGGTCAAGGCAAAGAGTAGCGACTCTAACACAAGAACGTGATCTCTCCATTAATGAAATTTCGTTTAAAAGAGTAAATAGTAGCAAATGTCTTGGTGTAGAAATTGACGACTTTTTGACATGGGATGCTCGTATTTCCAGTGTATCTAAAAAAAAGGTATCATCTGGTATAGGAGTCATAAAGAATATCAAGCCATTTGTTCCTACTTATAACTTGATAAGTATATATCAGTCAATTGGTGAACCGTATTTAGATTACTGCAGCGTTGTATGGGATGATATTAGTGACCAACTCACTGACAAACTTCAAATATTACAAAATCGTGCTGCACGAGTAATCACAGGCGCCGATTACCAAATACCTTCTAGCGATTTATGAATAAACTCGGCAGGTCCAGTCTTAAGGAGAAGAGAAACAAGCAAAAAGCCCCCATGATGTTTAAAATTATGAATGGTATGACTCCAGTGTATTTAGAAGATATTTTTAAGAGAAGTGTCGGGAGATCGGTTTATAATCTAAGGACCTCAAGACGTAATCTAGCCCTACCGGCAGTTAAAACCGATTACTACCGGAACAGTTTTGCTTTTACTGGGGCCAAAATCTGGAATTCATTACCTGATGAAATGAAGTACGAAAAATCCATTAGAGCTTTTAAGCGCAAATTAGAATCTCTTAATCTCCCTATTGACTTTTAGTAATACACTTAATTTGTATAATTCGTTTATTTAATATATTGATGTAAACTTGTACGTATATTTTATAACGTAAGTTGTAGTTATTTGCACGGCTTTTGTGAAGAACAAAAGTGCAATATAATTTTGTAATCTTTTGATCAAAATAACCGTGGATAAATAAAGTTTTCCTATCCTCCTATCCTATCTATCTATCTATCTATCTATCTATCTATCTATCTATCTATCTATGATGGCTGGTAAATATTCCTTCTCATCCACATAGAGGCATATATTTCGTCCACGGGAGTAAGATTCTTTTGACACAAAATAATTGTTATTTAATGTGATGCCTGTCAAATTTGCTTACGTCCCTGGATTCAAATTTATTACAACTGGGCTGCAAAGTCAGCTTTGGGACCACGCTGACCTGGACACTAGTTTTCTCGCTTTGAAAAGATTTCACCCCAACCTGAAATCTAGAATTCTGCTTCAATCTTTTAATCGTTTGCTGAAAAACCTGTTTTTTTTTCCGTGTGGTGTTGCTCATCCTATAAGGCTGTTTTAATCATATTTGGTTAAAAACAGTAGGGATCGTGGCTCTGTGGTATATAAATTAGCTATAAAATGGTATCTAGTGGGCATGTGCGTCAGCTGACTGTGTGCCTTAAACTTGCACTGTCTGCGCTATTCGAATTAAAAAGTACTTGTAATCTTATAGCTCGGAGCTGTTTCGTCTGCTCTGCAGGCTTTGAGATTATTTTGTCTTTAGGGTCACAGTTGTTTTATATCTTGATTCAAAGTCTGTTTTCAGTTTCTGCATTGTCTATAATTGTGTTTTTGGCGCCGAGATCTTCTCATTCAGTGTTTTTGGCCGCGGTGGAGGTTTTTAAAACTTGATGCTGTTTCGTGTCGGGTGGTTTTGTACCTGCTCGAGCTTTAAGACCATTATTTTTCGCTTGTTTATAATTAATTTTCGCTCATGTCAACGCAAATCGATAATAGTTAAGTTAGCTTAGTGGCTGGCCCGACGACGATCAGAACATTGAACAGTGGCTAGTTAGGGAAGTCTAACTGAAATTGCTGTGGCTAAAAATCTTTCAACTTAATTTGTCTATCTCAATATCATTTAAAAAGTTAATGGGCTTCACACACTAACTTTGCATTTATCGAGCAAGCTTAAACTATATCACCAAAAAAATAATAAAGAAGATCATAGAAACCAAACTGTGAAACTTTGCAGAAATTTTAACCAAAAACTTTTCAATTTTGATGGCAATTGTAATATCTCGATTCGTTAAATCAAACAAAAAATCACATTTCACCTGACTGTCAAAAAGGAGGTGGAGGTAATCAGTCAACTGCCGACAGAGAAAGGCAGATGTTTTTTTAATACTAAAAATTCGGAGAAGATCAACGAATTTAAAATGAAGTATAATGAATTACTGACGTATATCTCTCTACATCGTGTTGCGATAACATCATCTCTCCTTTTAATTCTTTGGTTCATAGCATTTGTTCGTATCTTTGTTCCAAAGACAATTGTTACCATTTTCAGTACATGTTCCTCTCTTAGAGACACTGTAAAACGAATCTTTCAAGGAAACTAGGTTTCATTGAATAATGATTTATTCATCTTTTATTTGAATTTCAGTCAATTTACCCCACGCACAAAAGCAAATCAGCAAAGATACCTTTGAAGAGTGCCAGATTTGTTCTCTCAGATTCATGGTATGTATGTCTAAATTTGCCGTTTCGTCAGTTGTTATCTCGTTATGATTTTCCCTGGGATGAAATGTTCCAGTTAAAAGTTGGAACCACGAAGAGAAACTTTAAACGAATTAAAAGCTCAACTGAGAAGCGATAAAATACATTTTGTGAACAACGGGCCGGAGTCTAATGAAAGCTTTAGTTCTGTTTCAAGCCATAACGTACAATGTTTGAAACCTAGCGTAATGCTAAACAAGGAAATGGTAAGCGAAGTTAATTGGTGTCGTTTCATATCTGAAATGAGAAATGAGATTCTTCTTCGCGTCTTAAATATAGTCACAAGCCAGCAAGAAATCGAAATCTTACCTTAGTTTTCAGAGTTGTTTATGAAAGCTATAATTGTGGAATTTTAACACAGCAGATATTATTTTCTAGTATAAGTGACCCGTGCATGTTCTAAACGCTTTGTTTTAGTTCTAAAGCGTGAAACAGCCTCTGCACGTGATGGAATCATTGTTGTATGAAACCGTAACAATAAATGAGGTATCCTCCTTCTCGGTGTTAAAAAGATATTAAGATTTGCTTAGTTTTTTCTAAGAGGGACATAAAAATGATATTTTGGAAAATTGGAACTTACCATCCTTCACAGCTCACGTCAGAAAGAAAATACGTGACGTCAATAATGAAAAATTGCTTTTACAAGGCATGTGAATGTATCGACGATGTAACTGCGCAGTTAGCGAATTTTTATGTTTTAAAGCTTTGTTTTTTACTGCTGTAGAAACATCTGGTTTCCTGTAGGCTTTAGTGTTATCGACAGAATTTTTTACACGTTTCTCTTAGTGAAAAGGTTAGATATTCTATTACCAGGTTTCATTAACGAACCTTCGATTTCAGTTAAAAATAGAGGTAAAATTTAATTGAATCGTGTGGTTTAACCGCTAGAAATCAGTACAAGCTTAAACTGAAACCGAATTATATCCGAATGATCCATCAAGGTGCTTCATTTCACTAACTTATAAATTTGAAGACCACCAATTAGCATTAGACAGACATGATTGCCAAAAGGTTTAGATAGTAGCAGACATATCGATATCTTAAGAAATAACACGACACTTTTTAGCTTTAAAAGCATGTTTCGACAGAAACTTCTGTCATCTTCAGTTAAAAGTGCAAAGTACAGAGTTGAAAATATAGTGTGAACCAAAACTGCTAATTAACTATAAAGGCAAAAGGAAACACGACAATGTAAAATATTACAAACAAAGTTTTAAATTAACGTGATAAAGTTGATGATCAAGAGAAGGTTTTTCCCAATGAATATGAATGGCTTCTTTTATCTCTAGCTCGAAGGTAGTGGAAGCGTGATCTAGGATGCTAAAACAGTCATTAGAGCATTTAAAACTTTCTTTGAATTGGTATATGGATACAGGTGTGTATGACTTAGAAGTTGTAGTTTTTAATGACATATGTAGCAAAAATCTATCAAATAGGCCTATATTTGCTGTGTTAAACACAAATAACTTAGATAGGATTCTTCAAATTAAATATATGCCGATAGTAATAGAATCCGGCCAGAATCGCCTCGAGTGACTGGAAATCCTAGAAATGCTATGGTCTGTGCTACGTCTTATCTTGAAAACAAGTTCGGTGACCCCCGATTTTTTTACGTTTTTAATCTAATTTTATCATTTTCTACCTGCAGTCAAAGTTTTAAAAAAATCTGTGTGTGGAAAGTTTTTGGGCGCGAACGTCCTTATGTAAATAGCTTCGCGCAGATCGACTCACTCTGTTTAGTTTTGGTTTAAGTTAACGAATAAAAAGCGGATAAAAAACATTTTAAAAATCATGCAAACAGTAGCGAGTTTACTCTGAAATTTTTTCAACATCTCGAAATTGCTTTCAATGCTCTCCGGATCCTTTCTGTTCTCATCCTTTACGTGGTAGCCGAATTTTGATCACTCATGTTCCTCCACGTGGACACTTTGAAGTAGGTGTCGACTCATGAAGCCGAGACACAGACGAAACTTGTAATTATAAACACCGTTTTCTTGATTCCGGATCTTTCTTTCCGGACCCCGAGTACGTACCACTACGAAATTTCCAACTCAATATTCATAATGTACGTACGAGACCCAAATATAAATATCGCAGGCTACACAAATTTGCATATTTTTTTTACTAGTGAGTCATGGAAGGTCTTTTAACAAGATCTTGACAATAGGTTCAGATTAAGGGAGCTAGGATGTCGTAGTGGTTAGAGCGCTCACGTCCTTCCAATGTGGCCTGGGTTCGATGTCGGCCCGGTGTCATATGTGGGTTGAGTTTGTTGTTGGTTCTCGCCAACGTACACTCAAAATTCAAATTCGACCGCGCGTAAAAACCAGCTGAGGCTGATATGGCTTGCTCTCTAAAAATGTTGTAGTTTATAATAGTGTCAGTAACACGACTACACTCTTTTGTCTTTTGTCTAAAAATTCTTCTTCATGGCAGTCCTCGACTTATCACTTTCTGTTAAAATAAGCAATCTACTTTTCGTAAATAAAAGAGATTAAATTACGATATGATATCATAGAATATCATATTTAAAATTATAATTCGATCTGCACCTTAAAATTTGCACGTCAGATAATTTTTTTCAGCCCGGGAGACTACTATAAAGGTAAGTAGGTACGGAAGCGGAATACAAAGACAATGGCACATGGCAAATGTCACAAACCAGGCCTAACGTTTTACTTTCATTGTTAGTGTTAGGTATTGTATTGAGCTGTATTTTTACTTTTAGAGGGCCACAAGTTTGTCAGTAATAACAATTACTGTTGACTGTCACCCTTAAGTCTCTCACTTACTTACTTATTAGCATAATGTAAGCGATGTTTAGAGTGTGAACTGCAGGATATGTACTTGAGCATATGTACTTGAGCAAGATTAACGACGGCGCTTCGCAGTCGCAGCTTTTTCATGCGTAACAAAGGCATTAGCGGGCGTTTATTTACCGGCTATCCGCTTTATTAACTTTTGTGTTCTTTCTTTCCGGAAAAAAGCTATTTGAACTAGTCAAAACGTTGATTCAAAATCATTTATACCTCTGTAGGACATCGGCAAAAATATCTCGGCCTCTACTTCTTATGGCTGACCTTCTAGTAATGAAAATGGAACTGAGTGGAGTCACGACCGCGCAGCGGGAGTACAGTTTGATTTGTTTATCACGAGTATGGCTATATCAGAAGACTCGCAAAGGAGGCATAAATTATTTAGTGTAGCTCTGAAACTGAGATTGGTTGATTTAAACTACCACTTTGAATGTGATTAGTTGGATTAGTTGATTTAAACCACAACTTTGAATGGGATAGCTAGGCTTATTGAACTGTCCGAGAACGAACTGTCCAATAAAAATCTTTCCGATAACAACTTGGCAAGTGAATTAGTGGAAAATAGAAGTGTTTAAAACCAATCACAATTAAGAAAATTGTAATTTTTTTCGATTAGCAAGGAAATAAACAGGTGATCATAGATTGCAATTCGACTCCGGGGCTTGTGATTCATCGCCATTATTTCAATAGTTTCTGCACAGCACGCATACTACTATATGCTATAGACTTTCAGGTAGTAATTAATATGATAACGCTTTTTGGCTGCGTGAATCTCACGCTACCTAAAGCTCCGGCTTAAGTCGAAGACAGAAATACAACTAAAACAAACTAAGGATAACTGGTCATAATCATTGCACCTTCTTAAATGTTTTACACAACCACTGATAATAGAGAGTCGTCTCACGCCTAACTGGCGTGCTCACTAACAATAAGTACTGAACTCACATTGTCATGTTTCTACACAAAAGTTAACGTCAGAATAGTTGTTTCAGGATTTCACTGGAACCAGAAAAACAAAGTATCTCCGTACACACACCACCACCAGTCATCAATTTTACAAATGATATCTAATACTCTTATATGTTTTTCTTTTTTCATTTTAGACGTTCAGGCTAAATTTCGTGATCATCACTATTTTGATTCGTGATAATTTGTCAGGTAGTTGTAAATTATATACTTCCAATGAAGTTTTTATTTCTCTGCTGGTTTTTTTTTTATCTTACTATTTCGTAGCGTAATTGGGCGCAAGATCTTAGCTGAAGACGGAGAGCACTAATTGATTGATATTTGCGTGCGTTTTTTTTTATCTCTCGGTGTCAATATCGAAGCAGGAGTATGCGTCAATTACCCATTGCTTGCTGACACCAAGGGATGCAGCACATATGTACATCCTGGTAGAATGAAGACACCTGCTATCTGGCGGGTCCTTTTCATTGAGGCCGTGACGAGTTCGCACAGAATCTGACCAAACGATACTAACGCATCAGTTGGTCCAAGTCTGCATAACAAGAGATATAAGTAAGCCTAAACAGTAGTAGTAGGGAAAGAGAAAAGCTCGAGCGTTGCACAAATACTACTTAATCGTATGTAGTAGATAAATCACGTCTCGGATAAGGTACCTTTCAAGCTTCAGTCTCATTTTGGTAAGTGACTATATATATAGTCATCTCTTTTTGAACATTTGCTGTCTGTCAACAGAAAAAACAAAGCCCAAGAAAAGCATTTTTATCTGAATTTATTTGCGAACTCAGTAGAGACTATTCCTGAGTTATTTTGTACTTTGATGTCCGATGGGACTGTTTTTTATCGGCTACGAAACTTTTTATATTCTGGGTGTAACATTTTTGCAGTTAGCAATCGTTTTTTTCTGTCGCATTAGTTTTCCAAGTTACCTTGGGTTACCAGAAATTGATTAAGTCAATGTGGTTGGGGGTGACCCTTTAATTGTTTTTGTGTTTTGCGCACTGCATAAATAATACCTCTTCTTATTTTCTCTCCATTTTAAAGCTTTCTTTGCATACAATTGAAGTATAGCCTATGCTACAGATACATAAGTTAGTTTGTTGGACTGTGCGAAAAATGTGCTGCCTTTTGCCGAAAGCCAGCTGACTGCAGCGATGAAATATATTTGAATTCATGAGGTCTGTGGCCATGAAAACAAATGAAAATAGAAAATACATTTAGCCTGTTTCATCATTACTTTAACTGCTTAATCATTTATTATTTATTTTTTTATCTTTTCGTCAACTGAAGAACGTTATTTTATTTTTTTGTTAAATGATAACTTTACCGTTTGAAGAATTAGTTTTCAGTTACAAGTGTAAAGAATCAATCAAATTAGAAACCTAGACTTCGTCTACACTTCGCGGTTTAAATTTGAAAACGTTCATTGCACGGCCGGGTTAGACCTGCCATCCACACTAGTCCTTCACGTAAACGGAACTTTTCGAAAGCGCTATTCAAACTGAAGAAATTTGTAATCGCCCGCTTTGCGTTTTTAAGTGTGGGTGGAAAATCTGTGCTTTATTGAAATGACAATGACCCCTGGTGATCACGTGATTTCCCTTTCCGAGTTTTCCCAAGAGACTATGATCACCTTATTTTCTCTTGGTTTTCCTTAATAACAAAAAAAGGAGCGGAGATTGTTGCGTTTTCAAATTTCTCGGCGTAGTTTGCGAAGAGCACTGGTGATTAAGTAGTACATGAGTGCAATGATTATAACCCCAGGCCTTATTTTCTTTAATCCTCTCATGGAGCTAATTTCAAATTCAATTTGTTTCTTATTTTGGGACAGAAATTTAGGCTCGATTACCAGACGCTGTTCGGGAAAGGAGCCCGCGCTCCACCCCGAACTAGACCAGACACGAGAGAGCAGCAGAAATCGAGCCTAACAGAAATTTTGCAAGTTCGCAACACATAAATGGCCACAGCAACATTTCTGCCTGGAATTAGTAACCTCCATCGGCAATTATTATTCTTTCGGTCAAAACTGGGTATCACTGCAATAAGGACAATTTTTATATGGCAACGTAGTCTTCACGTAAATCTGAGCGATCTGATTGGTTCTTTCTTGGTCAGGATTTCGCCATACGGACCGTTTCCATAGAAACGGCCATAGGCTGTATATTTTTTCGAAAGTCGGCAAATTCAAAACAGGCATGGCCCGAGTGCCACATAACAAACTACTTACTAACCTAGATAATTTGGTTTTATCAACTGAGTTGATAATGTGAATTAGCCACCGTAAAGAGATTCAGAAGCTGACGTTTCGAGCGCTAGCCCTTCGTCGGAGCGAATCGAGGAATTGTGGGTTGTGTGTGGTTTATATACAGAAGTATGGAGCTACGCTATTGGTTGGTGCCTGGCAACGTGAAAAACAGAATAAATTAGTTAAATGAAAAACGTTCGTTGATACCGTGAGGATTAAGAGTGCCGATTTGAAAAATAAATTTTTGTTCTAGAGTTTTGCGGCTTTCTGTGCTTCCTTGATGTAGGGAGAGGCCGCAGACTGTCATATGTTGCGTAG
>CM042746.1:45007705-45022705 GCA_022496165.2 Catalaphyllia jardinei
CGGCAATGGAACATTTAGTTTTTTTCCCAGAGCCCCTCAGATTATATGCGTTTTCTCGCTTCTCAAATTTGGAAGTTTGACCTGAAAATAAATTATTTTTTGGTAGAAAACGAAATGAAAACAGTATTCTTTTACCGCTTCGTTTGACCTGTTTAGTTTTTTAAATTATTATTCCTGGAAAATGTTTGCCAGAGGCGAGAAATGACCGCCAATAATACTGAATTTAAAACCTTGGTGTTTTACTCAGAGTGGGACATGGGTGTACACAGTAACTTCACCAGAATGATAGTTTTCTTAGGATATTATAACTTTCAAACTTTGAATGCTGCTTTTCGTTTTCTCTTATTAGCCAATGTTACCGTTTCTGTTTTATTCTACAAGCCTCTCTCTTCTTTCGATAGTAGCTCAAAACGGATCAATGACAGTTTCACCAAGGCAGAAAAAGGCCGGGCGGTGAAACGGGCAGTCCGCTCATGGTTCTGATTTGTGTGATACGGAGAAGGACTGGTACGAGCGCTCCTTCCGCGCTTCCAGTGCAATTAATGGCTGCAAAAAATCTTCTCTCGACCAATTAAGTTTTATTTTTAAGCCACCAGTAGCGTATTCTTAAAGGTCTTTTTGATAGTTTTGGCCCACAATTCAATGCTATTTTGTCTGTTGGAATATCAATTAAGAATTTTCTCCTTAGCTGCTAAAACTTGAGTGAAATAAGACCAAATAAGACATTGTCAAATGCAGGAATGTCCCGCTTATCTTGACCAAGTTGTGTTCCACTTCTTCTTTCAGGAGAAATCCACATAACTCCACACTAAATTTATATTTGTTGGAGACTGGAGATCAATAGCTTTTTCATAATATCGCACAAAATTAGCTGGATATATCTGGATATAGCAGCGTTAAAGATTTTCAGTTTCCCTAAACTTGCCACACGTTTGCCAGGATTTTGCCCTAGAGTCTATCGCGACCGAAAAGTATTAACACTTGGCGCGTTTACATTTCGCCTGAATTACAAGAAACACGTTATGTTTCATCAAGGCACAAAGACGTTCGTCTGTTAATACTACTCAGTTTTGTTTGTGTGAAAATCCGATAAGTCACTGCCGGCGGGTTAACGATGAAAAAGAGCGCTCACCGATGCGTGTTTTGTAGCTGAACATGACAAATTTCATCTTCAAATAAGCAATGAAACGTACATCGAACTCGAGCAACTCTAGCTTTAAATGCATTTAAGACTGATTAACTTTTGAAATCACATAAAAGTTTAGCTGGAAATATAGAAATACAACAGACTGAGATAACCAGCGAAGTTACCGTACTGCTTTCTTTGACCAACCAGAATAACGATTTTTATTTTGTCGTAAGAGTTCTCTAAACTCTTTGTTTAATTTATTTTCCCAGTATAAAATTTCACTATGTTAGTAGTCTTCTAGAGTTTAAGAAAACTGTTGCAGCATCTCAGCACAAACTTAAATAACGTAAAAAAATTTTTGTCAAGTATTTGACACTGACTCGGACTTAAAGGTGCACGTTAGCTATTTGTACTCGTCAGATTTTCCTTTCAAAATTAAAACTTCTGCAAACTCGCCAAACAGGTAGAAAGAATAAGACACTATCGAAAACAGAAAGTGGTCATGATTGAGCGTTGTTCGGAGAAACTAACAAATAAGCTTGACACCAGAGAAAAGAGCTATAAGTCAAAACCTTACGCGTACAACTAGCACGAAAAGATCTGACTCATTCACAGCGCGGAATTTAAACTTTAAAGTCCTGTTTTCAACCCCTCAATTCCTTTTCACATTGCCTCAGAACAAATAATGCATTAAACTGAGCTGATCGCATAGAAGGGAATTTCGTGTGATCTCTTTAGAAATATAAGTTCAAGTGTAAGTAAGTGGAATCTCCTCGTTTTAGTAGACCCCAGCCTACCGCATCACACCATTTTGCTCGGACCTGCTGGTTTCACCGCCCTACATATAAGCGCCCTGCATGGTTTCACTCGCTTCAAGTTGTTCAGCGCTAGCGAACGTTCCTCGAGAGAACAAAAATGTGCTCCAGTTACGTTGACCACCAAGATCCTGTGACCACATAATAACAAGGTGATCGTCCATAACAAAACAACCTAGCCAATTAGGGTGATTTTGGTCTAGTATACTCTAAATATGTGTATCGTCATTAATTATAATTTCATATAACTACATATCATTGCTTCAATTATACGCTTCATCGCTTCAATTATACATTCGAAATCCGTGAGAATCCTCCAGGAATGGCAGAAGAAGCGAAGAGAATTAGGACCACAGCGAAAGCAAGATTCACAAGGAAACGAAATGAATTCTTTAAGTCCGTCGAGGAAAACAAAGGTATGGAAACAGTTAAAAGAACATTTATGGACTTACATGAAGCTTGGAATATCGTCCAAGGTAAGCATGCTATTTACATGATACACTTACCCGAAGACGAAATAGAGCAGAACGAAGCGTGGATAAACGAATTACAAGAATTGTACGAACAAGCAGCCACTACTCATACACAGTACGTCAACGACCAAACCTTAAACGAGCAGAAACGAGTAGAAGAATTTCACAAACAAGAATAAATGAAACTTGAACAAGAAAAACTCAGGCGACTATTGGAACAATTTAGTACAAAAAAGAAGTCCATGAAAACTATTTTTGACACACCAGTGGAACACGCACACGACACAATGGAATCACGAAACAAAAACGAAAATGCTCCTGAAGCTTTGCGCAAAACCGAAAGAGATTTATTTATTTATTGTGAGCCCCCTTGATAAGCCTAGGTGCTTTTGGGGCAAACAATTACTAATATGTTTAAATAAAAAAAAAAAAAAAAAAAAAAAGATTTAGATATCGCGCTCGCGGACTGTAAGGCATTGCATAACACAATGCTCGAGCTACTCGACCACGAAAACGTCGAAAAGGAAATCGAATGGATTCGAAACATGCACGCGTGCCATCAAGAAATCAGTAGCCGTATCGAAGCATTTATCTCTGCTAAAAGAAGCGATAATAAGACGAAAGACAAAGGCAATCCGCTACAACTCGAAACAATCAAGATGCCGTCATTTCACGGAAATGTAAGAAATTATCCACTATTCAAAACAGATTTTGAAAAACAGGTCATGTCGACAATTAATGCCGAGAACGCACCATATGTTCTTCGATCATGTCTTGGAAAGGAACCAGCCGATACGCGTCGCGTCGATGATGATATCAGGGAGCTTAAGCAACCACGACGACGACGGGGTGGACGACGACCGGAAGTAACGTGAAAGTCAGTGCGCAAGCGCGACCTAAGAATTTCGTCGTCGTCCTCTCGTCGACGACGTCAAAAGGAGTAGTTTCACGTCGTCGTGAACTTAGCTGAACTTGAAGAGTTATAACTGCCTGAAAGGAACGAATTTACTATCGTTCGGCATAGCATTCAAGTGGCTGGAGTTTTTATTCTTTTGTGTGGTTGTTTTGTAATCCTCTGTTCGATTTCTTGACTACAAAATTGACTTAAACACTTTTCGTCCCTCACACAGAAGTGACAGCTATCACATCAAGTCAGCCAGAAAAACCACCGTGCAAGCGGACCCAAGCAGCTGAACTTTATTTAAGTATAAATGAAGGCTAAAGCTTACTGTTTATCATTTTTCTTTAAAAAAGAACATATTGCCATGTCATATACCTTTGCAGACCGTTTTATTACATATACACTAAAACGTGATTCTATTTTTATGAAACTGCCGGAGAAACCATTTTAAAACCTTGCACTTAGTACTGGATTCAGTTCGCTGGAAGGCTTTCTCAAGAGCAGCGAAATATTTTAGTATGCTGCAATGGTGTGTTTACTCTTATGTTCTGTGAATCTATTTCCAAAATATTTAATTTTAGCCGTACAGCTGAAAAAATAAACCATGCGAAGCGACAACGCTGCCGTTTCTCACGCGTCGATTGCCGATCGCTCGAATTTCATGTCTGATTGTAAACAAATGCAGGCGCGTTGAAAAACTTGGAAAGTACATCAACCTGAAACGAAAAAATATCAGGCAAACAAGTTGAAAAATAGGTTTGAATTATGTGGGTGAAGGCTCCAAAATTCCCAATGAAAAACCGTGTTCGTAAAATTTATCATTTTTTTAATGTTTGCGGTTACTTAATTCAATAGATTTATTTCGTGACTCCGCCGTCGCAGTCTGAAAGTTTGTCAAATATCGAGTAACTTGCTGTCGATCTCAAGCGAGCTGTAAATTTCCCCACGGACTTTTGCAGTTTTAATACAACCAAATGTATGGACAGATCAAAAGTGGAATAGTTGATTTGTTTGTAGCACTACGCCCGCCTCGCTACATTTGGCCGACACCAAAATAATAAGCATGGTATGGTAATGTGCTGAGATGGTGCATCTACAGTTCTAATTTAACAACATGCAGAAGTCCAAGATGACCTCAGTATTCTAGTCGATTAAAATATTGGTATAAACCATGTTGAATAGGGGAACCAGCTTAGCAAATTTTTCAACCATGTATTTTGTAATTTGGCGAGACACTTCAGTACTCGGCGTTTTCATCAATGTCAAATTCTGGGTTAGATTTAATAAGGAAAAGAAAAGCCTGGAATTTGTTTTTGGCTCTAATGTTCCTTATCGCCAATAAAACTCTGACCATGACTGCGATAAATAAGCGATGTTCACGCTAGATACGGAGCGAATCTGAACGAAGTTCTTCAGTCGTCATCCTTGAGCATCCTCCCTGCTCAAGTTTCATTTCGCCGACGAAAACGACGTTCTCATCCCAGTCCCTCCGCGCATACTTAACGTCGTTGTCGTCTCTTTCGTCGTGGTTGCTTAATCTCCCTGATATTACTGTAGATCTGTTTCGGAGGTCGTGGGTTCGATTCCCACCGAGGTCAAAAGATTTTTTCTTTACCTCGTGTGGTTCCCTGATTCCCTTTACTAGGGCTAACGCCCAGTGGGTTATTCATGGGTTAAATTAGCACTAACATTTACACTTCAGAGTTAATTCTCTGTTACATCATTTGTGTTCATAGTGCTACGCGGCACAACATTCATATGTACCCTTACTTAACGAGAGACCGATTGGACGACATCCAACTTCCCCGGATGACAAGTACTTGCGCCCTAACGATCTTCTCCTGAGAAAATAAAATACCAAGTGGAGCATTTATATACTCAGCCGATCCACGCCGTAGATTTGAATTCGTTCAAATGGTTACAAACAACTTTTGGAAGAAATGGACAAGAGATTATTTTCCAAGCCTGTTAATTCAACAAAAATGGCATACTGCACATCGAAACTTAAAAGTAGGAGACATTGTTCTTATCTAGGATTCCAATCTAATCAGAAGCCAGTGGAAACTGGGAAAAGTATCAAAAACATTCGAAGGACAGGACGACAAAGTACGCAAAGTTCAAGTACAGTATAAACACCCAAAACCTGGAGAACCTGTATTGAAATACAGCGGAAGAGGTTACGTCACAATTGAGAGACTAGTTTACAAGTTGGTCGTTCTGTTACCTAATGATGAACATAGACTATCTGCATAATACCTTGAGTAACATTATTATTGTAAACGGAAATATTAGCCTTAAATCGTATTTGGCGGGGGGAGTGTATCGTCATTAATTATAATTTCGTATAACTACGCGCGCAAAACGTGACAAACAATAATTGCTAATTACTGTATCACTATATAACTAAGTTTCTATGTCCAGTATGCCTATCTGAAGGACATCGGGTAAATATTCATTTGTATTTCTTTCTATTATCTGAAAATCATAAATGGACAGTTTTGTATTACTTTGCAGATTTCGAACTATACACTATACGCTACACATTATGTACATATGATTGCTTCAATTATACGCTACGCTTCTGCTACCAAACGGAATAAAGTTGTTTGAAACCGATAGCCTACTGAATATTGGTATACACCGATACAATATGAGAAGTGATTTTCAGGAATTTCAATAGTGACCTCTTAATAGAGGGTAACCGCTTAACGGAGGGCCACCTAATAGAGTATTGTAGTTTAATCGCAAGTAACAAGAAGTAACTCGAGTGAGTTGGTATATATTTATTTTTTCCCCAGAACCATGACGCTATTTCACCCCACTAATGGCTCCGCTGATGACATTACAAGTGATTCCCTTGGCCGAAGCAACGTCCAAATCGGCTTTGAAGTCTTCTTTGCCTCCTTAATATGTATGATCAGTTTCATCGGAAACTTGTTGGTTGTCTATGCTATTCACCGCGATGCTAGACTCAACACGGTAACAAACGCACTAATCGAGAACTTGGCTTTCAGCGATATTCTTATGGCAATGCTGCATATGCCATTTTGGATCGTCAGCCTGCGCTATGGACGATGGGTTTTTGGTCACGCGCTATGTCAGGTAACTGGTGTAACGCAGCTTATTTTTGGCATTGTGTCACTGTTAACAATGACAGCCATCGCTATCAACCGCTACTTCAAGGTTGTCAAGCGCCACCTATACGTTAAGTTCTTCTCCGGCCGAAAAACGACATATTTCGTCATCGCGTTTAGTTGGTTTGCGTCAGTTGCTGTAAATACACCACAGCTCTACGGATGGGGTAAGATAGACTACCACGTGCTGTTCACAGACTGTACCTGCGTTTGGAGCTTGGAAGACAAGTCTTACATCATCTTTCTCTGTATTACGACAATCTTCATTCCCGCCACCATCATTTTCAGCTGCTACTTTGTGATTTACAGAACAGTGCGGGAGAGTGCCCGCCGCGTCCAGGCTCACTCCTCCTTACCCACTACAACTAAAACTGAGGACAAGACAGAAAACAAAGTGTTAAAAACTTCGTTGGTTGTGGTGTGCGTGTACATGGCGTGCTGGACACCTCTTTCGGTCATCGGGTTCAAAGAGGTTTTAGCATCGTCAAGTGCTCGATGGCTTCATTTTGCTTCCTATGTTCTGGTTTACTGCAGCAGCTTGGCTAATCCATTCATATACGGGATCATGAATCCACAATTTAAGAAAGCGTTTACCTCTATTCTGCACCTCCGGGACTCAACTGCAAGCGACTTGAGAGTGTCAACAGTATCGCCAAATACTGCAGTATCTCATACAGACATGCAAAGAGTTCACAGTTCAACCGCTTGATGTGTTTAATCTTTTGGATTAAGCATTGTTGCCAACAGGTTTACAAACTGAAAATCCAGAGAATGATGAAGGATCCAATTCGCCCATGTGTTAATTAAACCTGAAAGGAAGGACGAGTTAGAATTACGAGCTGAAGGTTCGTGGCTCCCTTTTCTGTACCATAAGGACGGTGCCTACTAAACACATTTTCTGTTTTTGCCAGACTAGGACCATGTGGAAAAAGGACATCTTAGTAGAGGCTGATGGAATCCACAAAGAATACTGTCTAACGCGCGTGGGGTGTAAACGGATGCCTCACGTGGTGCGCAAACGTTTGCGCACTAACAAAAGTAGGTACCGTCCTTAACTAACGTGAATAGTTTTAACTCGTCATAATTTTCATTGCTCATAATAACAATAACCACGTAGTCAAGTTTGCGCCCAGAGTTTTCCAAGTCCAATAAAAGAAGGATAAGATAAAATAACAACCTTTTATGTAAATGTCAAAGTATTTAGCACCAGGGGACTAACTCGGGGCACTAAAAAAGAGTGAACCTACCGTACGGAAATTAAATATTTACAATATTAAAACATTTAAAATTTCAATACTAAAATAATTGAGTTATTTTTAACGTAATCGATTCACTGCAGAGTATACACCAATTATTGTTATTGATGACATACTCTGATATGTTTATTTCTTTTGTTTCGACGGCATGCCTGTAAACTAGCTAAGCGCAGTGCTTGTAAAGCTAATTGTATGACCACTATAAATAAGATTTACATTTTACATTGCATTTTGATAAGTCAAGTTTTCTGCTTATATTTCTAAAAGTTGTTAGATCGGGGGTATCTCTCATATCTTTACCTACAATGAGAGACAAAAGCATTTGAGACACTTTAAGAAAATGACGCTTATCGGTATTGAAGCACTTGTTTTATTTTATTTTATTTGCATCTAGCGTTAATTTTTTGATGCTCCGGCCCCCCAATTCCATGTTGTGGTCTGTGCTGTCTAAGAAATGGAAAACTTAACATTGTTTGGGTGGGGTGGGGGAGGGGGAGGGGGAGATTATGCTCGAAAATTGAATTTTGCTGCCAAGTGTCTCAACACTTTTGTCGCCTATTGCAGTTTAGACCCCAATTAAGGTCTCGAGTAGTTGATTGCTCTTTACCATACCGTTTGGCATTGCTGAAATATGGTATCACAAAATGACTGTTCCGTAGCAAGAGCGTAGAATCTTTACGGAGCGGACATACAGGGCGAATACGGCATACTCTTACTTGGAAACCTTTTCGAGGGAAACAGCTTAGAACAATCCCCTGATCGAAGAGTTGGAAAGAAAAAAGCTGGAAATTAACGGGAAATTAACCTCCCAAGCAAGTTCGTGAAGAAGACTTTTCGAGTATTAGCGCTTCGTCGGACCAAAGCAGGAATTTTGGGTTTTGCGTGTGTGCTCATACGCATAGAGCATTGATTAAGCACTTTTTCTGTGTTTACATAACTTCACCTAAACACGAGGGTAGTTTGGAGATTCTGTTAACCGTCCGAGTGTTTAGATGTGACTTTTTCTGTGTTTACATAACTTCATCTAAACTCTCGAAGGCAGTTCGGAGAATTCTGTAAACCGTCAAAGTGTTTAGATATGACTTTTTCTGTGTTGATATAATTTCATCTAAACTCGAGGGCAGTTCGGAGAATTCTGTAAACCGTCCAAGCGTTTAGATATAACTTTTTCCGTGTTTACATAACTTCATCTAAACAAGAGGGTAGTTCGGAGAATTCTGTATACAAACACAGAAGGGCTCTACTTTTAGCCTATTGAAAGAAGCATGCCAATGAAAGAAACACGACAACAAGTGTACTTGATCCATAGAGATCATTAATTCATCTACGTGATCTCGCATATTGTTCTGACGAAGGGCAATGGCAACTTTATAAACTCGTTACGTTGGTTACTCAAATAACTACAGTACGATGGTAAGTGAATGTTGATGGTTAGCTTGGTAATGGAATGTGAAAGGTGAATTGATCAACCAGACAAGAGCGTGGGACAATCTGGATCTGCTACCTCTCACCTATGACCTGCGAGGTCATAGGCAAGAGGTAGAGCTTTATAATATGGCTATATTGACATTGATATTAGTTGTATTATGAATGTTAGTCACGGCCATACCCGCTATCTCGATCAAGTGATATAAAGTACTTGAAAACGCCTTTCTGTATTAAAACAGCTACCTATCAGTTCTCCTTCTTTAATCGCAGTATTAAATTCTGGAACCTTATATGTAAACTAATTTAGCCCAGAGACTTTTTAAACATAAATACTTTTAAGAATAGTATAACTAATCTATACAAAGATGCACTAGTAAAATTTCTTTTACCCTGACAAACCATGCTCATGGAGGCTCGTACGTAATTGTGGGTGGCACTGGCAACAATAGTTTGATATGCATTTCTTAAGTTCAGTTTTACTGAATTAGTTGGGAGTTCCCTTGCATTGGACTTTTACCTTACCTTTTGGGCTTGGCCTTTTTTTAAATTTGTAACTACTGTAACCATTTATTTAGAGAGAGACTTAGTTGGAAAAACAAAACAAAATCAAACACAAAACAATTGCAGCGGATCCAGACCTTGAGCTAAGGGGAAGTGGGGGGGGGGGGAGATTTACTTGCCATGCTGGCCTTTTTTCCCTTCAGTCAATTCTTATTCTTTTTACCCAAAATAAGGGGGGGGGGGGGGGTTCGGGCCCCTTCCCTAGATCTGCCAGTGATTTGGGTCCCCACCATGACCTCCTGAACACCGAGGAGGCGCTCTATCCACCGAGCTATGAGAACCAAATGGAGAGCAAGGTAACTTAAATGAGTTTGGATTTATTCAATACTGCATTTCTTTTTTTCTTTGTCCCACTCTCGTGCCATGTTGATCAATTTATCTTTCATATTCCATTACCGAGCTTAAAATTTACCATCTTTATTCATTTCACTTATCAGCACTGCACTCAGGATGGCTTTCAGTTGAGAGGCCTGATCTTAGCTGTATGCAGGACGCCTGTCACATATTAACTCAGTTAAATTTGACCTTTCTCTCCATGAGTCACTCGTAGCTCAGTGGATCGAGCGCCCGCTGGTGGTCGGGAAGTAAAGGATTCGATTCCTGTCGGGTAGTGAGATTTTGTCTTTGTCCCACGCTTGTGCCTTGTAGATCAATTCACCTTTCACACCACTGTAGGTGTTTCCCTTACCCAATTTCGGAGCTTTAGGTCGTGGTCTATTGGGATCAACCGTTTCAACCGAAAGCGGTTTAGGTTAACGCAGTTGACGTTTTCCAATGGAACACATTTCCAACCATTTTCGGTTGAAACGCGGTCACTCCTGGGAATAGTCATTACCAGACTACCGTGTAACCTTCCTGTACGTGGATCCACGGGGTAAACATGGCGGGTTCTCACCGTGCTCGTGCTGTTGTCTCTTTTGTTCTCTCGGAGGTTTTAGAAGAAGATGTCGTAAAACATGAATCAGAGGATGAACTACGCGGACACCATCCTTTTTGTTTACAAGGAGCGTCACATGAGCACTACAGATTGCACGACTAATTACGCAAGTAGCAGCTGTTAGAGCCCGCGAAAACAACAGCGGTCGTTACCAATGCTTTTTCAACCATTTCAACCCAGTTTGATGCGGTTGAAAAAGTTGAGCAACCAAACCAACCGAAAACGGTTTTTTGCCAATAGAACACGAAACAACTCAACCAACCCAGCTAACCTGAAACGGTTGATCCCAATAGAACACGACCTAAGAGTTTCTTAACAATACTAAATACTAAATACTACAATACTGGTAACTGTTTGAGAGTAAAGGGTTGGCCGTTATATGGAGAGGTTCCAGTGTTTTTGAATAAGGATCCATCATCGATATTCAGCTACCAGATGATAGAAACCTTCAGCATGCATGAGCGAACTTGCTGAAAAAAATTATCATATCATTTATTTCTACAAAATGAAAAAAGTCTGGGGAGCCATAGTCCTTAATTAACTGGTCTCTTTGTTGTGTTCATGCCAACTTTAATTTTAGGCAAACGATAATGAATATTATTCAGTAATAGATACTGAATAAGAACAGCAAATTTCATTACTTCGACGTGTGGGATTTAGTAAAAAAAATGTAGAATGTACTAGTATATAATGTGTGTGACTTCACCCATAAAATACCTGCAGCCTAGATAAGTGCTGGTAAAATTAATGTAAATATGTATTGTATGTATTGACCTTTGCCGCTTGGCATTAAGAGATTTTAAGAATGTTACATAGAGTCACGATAAGGCTGAGTAATAAGTAATAGCCTTAAAATTAGAAAGGAGAAAGCAAACATTTTTCGTAGCCGAGCTCCTTTAACGAATAAAGTCAGCGACCTTTCTTAAGGTAGCTGTACGTCACGTGTATGCCACGTGTTTGTCGCGTGTGCTTAAAGAAGTTTCGTGCACTATAACATTTTTTTGTCTTGATAAAATAAAAGTATAAAATGCATGTCACGTATCAAATCATTCAATATCATTAATTATTAAAAACTGGATCATTGGATAATGCAATTCGAGAGTTTTCATTGGCTACGCAATCATGGTATTTGAGCCATTATACCATGATCTACAAAAATGGTGAATGTATGCGTGATTTTTTGGGCCTTTTTGTTTTTATTGTAGTCTATTTTTCTATATTTTGGGGGCGTTTTTAATAAAACAATTATTCCACTCGCGCTTGTTGGATATGAGATGATTATAGCCAACCCGGCGCTACGCGCCTCGTTGGCTATCTATCATCTCATATCCAACGCGCGCTCATGGAATAATTGTTAAATATGATGTGATTTTTTCCGTGGTAAGGGCAATGCATTGAATGAGCCGGACTAATAAAAGGGGTAGAGATGGAGGGGGTGTCAGAATCAAGATTTACACTGTTATGATCACTTAACTTCCTTCATCATGGTCGTAAGCCTGGTAAAAATGAATGCTAGAAATGTTTTGTAATATTACTGTTTTCGTGCATTTCAAGCGAGGCGAGACCCCGAAGGCGAAAGTACCATAGAATGAAACAGCATTTAAGAAGTACTCAAAAGTATTCAAACCTTAAGTGACTTCTAGAGCATCGAGACTTGGTTATTTTAACGCCCGTCATGAGAT
Organism: Catalaphyllia jardinei; assembly: GCA_022496165.2. NCBI lineage: Eukaryota > Metazoa > Cnidaria > Anthozoa > Scleractinia > Caryophylliidae > Catalaphyllia > Catalaphyllia jardinei. The sequence continues at coordinate 45,020,022 of CM042746.1, forward strand.
GATTTACGTCTTATTTAATGACGATAGTATAAGAAGTTTGATGACTTGGACTACAAAATATTTAAGGCATGTCAAGAAAACACCACAATAGTATTTTGAATTATAAAAAACATGGAGAAAACTAATTTGATTGTAGAAATGAAAAGCTTTTAGCATCAACATATCACAAAAACATATTTTTCAGTAAACTGTAAAAACTCCAAGCATACTATAATAAACTTTCAAAAACATGGTTAAATTGACGTTTAATTATCTGATAATTTTTAGGCAGTTGTTTTAATCAGCGTGGGAACTTTTGACCGGTCGCTTGAGGAAAACATTTTTTTCGGCTTACTTCAGTTTACTCTCTCATTTTGCGGTCTTTACGATTTACTTGGTCGCTGCTAGGTCGGAGAACTGATTTGAAACGGAATTTTTAATCCGGAAAACGCACCAAACAGCTTTCTTCCGTAATACGCTGGAGAAATTTGAATGATACAACAATTATCGGTCATTTTGGATTTGTGTTTGAGGTAAACAGGGAACCACGTATGATTATCAAAGAGCTCCATTTTCAAATGCCTTCGGTCCACACGAAAAATCGAAGCTAATGTTTTTAAATTTCTCTGATTTGAAGAGTATTTTAGAAAAACTCTGTTTTCCTGACGGATTTGTGAGGGTGGTTTTCAAATCTCTCGGGTGTAGTGTGTGCGTAGCCTCCTACGTAGACGTTCTTAGGCTTGTCACGCGTTCCTCCCGAACGGACGACAAGCCTAAGAACGTGTGCGTGGGAGGCTAGTAGTGTGTGCGTGGTTTAAAACCCAAACCGTACCGTGTAACAGGATTCCTATGTCTAACTTTTTTTCTCCACAAACAAACAAAGTTTTCATCATATACATGTACACCGGCATAAAGTAAAAAGTTATTGTTTGCTAATTTTTAGCCTCTTTTAAGCGTTCAGTCAGTCTGAGCGCAGCGCAAAAATCGCGCTTCTTCTCTTTTTTTTTCGCTTTTCGCACAAGCTAACTGAACGCCTGAAAGAGGCTACAATCACTGTCATAAGTTGTTGGCCCACTCACCCACACCTCCCCCCATTCAATGTAGGAAAGCACAATTTGTCCGATCTCCTTGCGAATTGGCGCAATTACAGTTTGTAAACAACATTGAACGGGTGGGAGCAGGAAGGCGACTCAGGGCCTCTTCATATGAGCCACACGAATTCTGTGGTGTGTTCATATGGGAAATATCAGCCCGATCGACCGGGATGAATTCAAGAAACACAACCAAAATGGTGGAACATAAACTTATACTATTGGCGATTGTCAGAACTTTGTGGACCCTTGTAACTTTATTAATAAAGCTATTTCGCATACTCCTGAAGTTGAAATACATACAAGACCAAAATTATACCATTTTGGCAGCTATTCTGTCGAAAATGTTTCGTCCCGGTCACCGGCCTGGAGTGTTCATATGGGAAAATTTTCATCCCGGTTACCGAGATCTCGGTCGCGAAAACCGAGATCTCGGTAACCGGGCCAGCCCGGCCCCTCATACGAACACATCGATATTTTTACAAAGAAAAGAGTGGCGAGGTGAGATCTCAGAAACCAAGCCAGCGCGGTTGACCGGGCTCATATGAAGAGGCCCTCAAATGAGGTGTTCGTGTCCCAACAGTATGACAACTATTGCTATCACTGTCATAAGTCGTTGGCCCACACACACCCCTTTTTCCCCATTCAATGTAGGAAAGCACAATTTGTCCAAACTGCTGGCGAATTTGTAAACAACAATAAACGGGTGGGAGCTAGAGGGCGACTAAAAAAACACGTTCGTGTCTCAAAAATATGGCAATGATTGTAGATCATTTTTAAAACGGATTTACGTGAAAACTCGACAAAAAGTAAACAGTAGACCCAGCAATGCTTGATCCTCGATAAAACGTGGTGTTTATCTTCTTAAAATTTCGATCAGATATACAGTAATGATAAATTCCATAATTAATGGTCTTTTATAACTTTTATAAAAAAAAATATTAGTTTGTTTGCTATTCCCGGGAAACTTAATATATCGGGGACGTCTAGCGGTTAAGAGATGTTTAAAAGTAGACTAATGATCTTACTGTTCACAGAGCTGTTACCACAAGTAGCCCATGTTCACTATTTGAGCATATATTAATATCGAAGAGTGCAGCTTAGAAACCAATGTTCGACAACTGATATGATTATGTAAGAGATCGACCATCAGGCCTTATCCACCATATGGGAGTTTGTAAAGTTAAGTTTTAGGCCTCCTAGATGCAGTCCAAGGCTTTTCTTGAGCAGCCGCTTACAAATACCGCCAGCTACGCAGGCTATTATTTTTACTTTCATAAGCAAAGGAAAGTGTCACTTGGGAAATATATGAGGGACCATCTAACCTTTGGTTGACGTGTGTACTTCTCTCGACCAATCCGTTTTTCCTTCACACTGGTGTGCGGACCATTCAAAGACCTAGGGTTTTCGTGCAGGCGGTATTTCAAAGTCCCACTCCCCATTCTCTTCGCGGCTTCGCCGCTCTCTTATCATGTGGGCTCCCCTGCCAAAACTTTATTTCGTATGCGCTTACAATACCGCCAGCTACGCAGGCTACGAGTAACTCGGCAAAACTCGGCCTATTGGCAAATAAACACCTCTGGACTTTTCTCTCACACTCGTCTAATGCAAGTT